>CAKNXH010064603.1:21018-44703 GCA_932178445.1 Andricus quercusramuli | reverse complement strand
CTCAGTGGAATTCTCGTGAATTCTCTTGAGTTTAGCAGAATTGTCTTAGAAACAGCTAAATTCTCTCTAACTTTGTAAAATTCTTTTGATTTTAGCAGAATTGTTTTGAATTCAGCGAAATTCTCTTGAATTTCCTTGCATTTATCATAATCCTCGGGAAACCTGTAAAAACATCTCGTTCATTCGGTAGAATCATCTTCAATTATGTTGAATTCTCTTGAATTGTGTATAATTCTTTTAAATTCAGTAGAGTTTTTTTCTCAAAAAACCAAACTTTTGGTGGAGGTGCTGCCAGCCAGTACTTCCACTGAAGCAAATTTCAGAAATTAAACCACCGGCCATACCACGCTGAAAAAACCAGTTCTCGTTAGATCACTGAAGTTAAGCAGTGTTGGGCGCGGTTAGTACTTGGATGGGTGACCGTCCGGGAATAATACTAACTACGTGCTGTTGGCATGTCGTGGGTGTTGTGAGCCCACACTTGTAGTTATTTACTACAAGAAACTATCCACCTAGAAACACTACCCGAATCGGGTAGTGTCACGCCTACCCCGAAAGGGAAATGACTTAATGGTATACATACATACATACATACATACATACATACATACATACAAACGTATAACCAAACCAGAATTATGGGCTTTTTTGCGCTTTTAAAAATTATAAAAATCAATTTTCTTCAAACAACGCATACAATGAATTATGAGCTCAGCATAAATATAATCATATCAGAATTTTGGTCTATTCTTGTGTTTTCCAAAAACCTTCACATTTATTTTACGAAATCAAAAAAAAAACAACCTGAGGGAGTAGGTTGAAAAAAACGTATATCATAGCTCTAAACTACTTTATAGCTTACTAAAAACTTTTTCGGGACTTACAAACACAACCAAAAAAATCTTAAACTAAAAATAGACATCATAGAAACCTACAATAGCATTAGACAGCCCCAACAAACCACAACCAGTACATTCAAAGAGCCCCATCTCAGCTGCCTTCAAGTTAAACTGTCAAAAAATTCAAAATTTAACCCTTAAATGGTAAAGGTGGGGTCACTTGTGCCTCGCCAAAATATTCTCATTCTGCTGGCTTGGAGAGAAGGGCGGAGGGAATTCTATTGTATTGTTTAAACAAATGATCAAATCGGCAGTATAATGATTGATCCTTATACTAGGATAGTTGATGAGATTTCGTGAATTTTGCGCAATTTTTTGGAGCACTTTAGAGCACTTTTTAAAGCACCGAGCACGAGTGACCCACCTTTACCATTGGAAGGTGCCGAAAATGACGCTATCATTTAAGGGTTAAAATAATCACCCCACACACTTCCCCAACACTCAAGCTGATATCCCCATTCCTACAATATTATTACACAGATTAAAATAAACTACCCCTACTACATTTAACGAATCGCGTATCAGCTGGCTTCAACAGAAGCACTCAACAAAATTTCAAATTAAAAATAGTCACCTAAGAGACCTTTAGTACATTTAGCGAATCCAGTCGCAATTGACTTCGGCTAAAGTAGCCACAAAACTGCTCAATTATCAATAATCACCCTACACACTTTTCCAAGACTTTTTTAGGTATATCGATCCCTACTATAATATTTAGCAACTCAAAACAAAACGACTCCTAGTATGTTTAACAAACCCCGTCTTAGTTACCTTCGACTTAAGCAGCCAATAAAATTTCAAATTAAAAATAGTAACCGCATACACTTTCTCAAGACTCTTGTTGATATCTTCTTCCCTCAAATAATATTATACAGCCCAAAAAACCACCCCAAGTACATTTAAAAAGCGCCGTCTAAGTTGCATCTAACTAAAGCAGCAAAAATAATTCCAAACTAAAAGTTGTTACTTCAGACACCTTTCCATGGCTCTAGCAGATACCTTAGTTCCTACAATAATATTATACAGCATCAAACAGCACCCCTAGTACTTTCATCGAACCCCGCCTGAGCTTCCTTCAACTTAAACTGCTAAAAAATGATAAATTTAAACTGTCCACCCTTAAGAGGATTTTTCAGAATTCAAGATAATTCTACAGAATACAAGAGTCTTTCACAGAATTTAAGATAATTTTATGGAAATCAAGAGAGTTCTACTCAATTCAAAATAATTCTACAGATTGTACGAGAATTCTGTTGAACTCAAGAGAATTTTACTAAATTCAAGAAAATTCTGCCAAAAGTAAGATAATTCTACTGAATTGAGGAGAATTCTACGGACTTCAAGAGAATTATACAGATTTTAAGAGAATGCATAAATAAAGAGAATTCTACGGTATTCATGAGATATTTATACAGAATTCAGAAGATCTATGATTAATTCAAGGGAATTCTGCCTGACTCTAGAGAATTCTTTTAAATTCGAAAGAATTTTGCTGATTTCCAGAATATTCTGCTGAATTTGAAAGAAAACAGGATAATTTGACGAAACTCAAGAGAATTTCTACCAAACATAGGAGAACTCTACTGAATGTAGAAGAATTATACACAATTCAAGAGGATTCTACATAATTGAAGAGAATTCTACTGAATTAACGAGATATTTTTACAGGTTTCCAGAGGATTATGATAAATTCATGGAGATTCAAGAGAATGTCGCTGAATTCAAAACAATTCTGCTAAAATCAAAAGAATTTTACAAGGTTAGAGAGGATTTAGCTGTTTCTAAGACAATTCTGCTAAACTCAAGAGAATTCACGAAAATTCCACTGAGTACTCGAAAATTCTACAAATTTCAAGGGAATTTACAGAATTCATGAGAATGTTGTCGAATTTTGTTGATTGTGGAAAATATCTTTTACATTTTTGTATCTCGTTAACGTGTGAAGTTGCATCAGAGTCACAACCTACTGCAAAAGCGATCTGAGGAGAAATTATACGAAAGGAACTTGCTTATGCACACACTCTTGTCGATGGCACATGGACTGTCGACCTTCTAACGCGTGCTTCTGATTGGTTAATCTTTAATTGTTGATAACTCGGTAATTATTAACTTTAGAACAATTTTTCCATAATTATTTTCGACGCTATTTTCTTGTTAGAATTCAAAAATACAAATATGTTTTTTGAGTACTGGGACACCCTGTATATATATATATATATATATATATATATATATATGCGTGTGTGCGTGTGTGTGTGTGTGTGTGATTTAAATCATATTTAAATAATGTAGCTAATTTAAATCATGTAGCAACCGCCTGATAAATCAATTCCGCACTTGAGGAAAGCTCCATAAAAACTTAAAAAAAATATGTTTCTCTTAGTGTATGCCACTACCAACTTTACTTACAATTGATGAAGATACAAATAGACTGAAAAGAATCCAAGAACAAAATGATGCTCTAAGGCAGAGGTTAAGCGAGTCTACACGAATCGAATCTTTAGCAGAGATTAATTCAGGATATACACCTCAACAGCTACCCATCATGGATGACTTTTATATAATTGCTCAGTACGTATCCAAGATTATTCAAATTATGAAAAAATAATTATCTTGATGTTGTCGTTAGAAATTACCGTGCAACCTTAACAGACGGTTTTAGCTGCGTTAACATCTGTGGCGTATGACAGGGTTGTGTATTCACTATTTTTTAACTAATTTCGAGCGGGAGGATTGACGCTAAGGATGATTGTATGCATTCGATGTGTAGGGTCGAATGTCTGCCTTCAAACTCGACTGTCCAAGAACCGGCTGAACTCGGGAGGTGTTTTTCTGCAGTTTTCCTCTCCCCTAGCGGACCTTAGAAAAAGAAAAATATTCACAGGCCCATACCCAGTGAAGTTGAGTCGTCTGGCGGTATATGTACTCATGCCAAAGGACTTGATTGATACTTTAGCAGTGAGGATGACCCTTGTATATACATCTGTTTCACTGGGGGTTTAAAATTAAAAGTCATTGTACGATAGGTTCTAGCCGCAGTTCGACGTAACTTAAATGGACCAGCCTTACAAGACAATAATCAATAATTAATTACCGTGAAATCTTCATACATAAACGTATAGACCATTTAAAGAATTTGAATCCGTATGTTCATACAAAAATGAAAAAACAAGAAAATAGAAGATCCTATATCTAAGGTTACGTGGTACAGTGGGCTGAATCGGGAATTTACTATTCAAAATCACCTACAGCCTAGAATTCTTAACCGATTTTCAATTTCTTTTTTTAGAAGTGATCAACTATAGTTGCCCAAGAGCGTTTATGGATTAGATTTGTTAATTTTGGTAATTTTCTATTTTTTATATAAATAAACAAAGAGCGAAAATAAGACATTTTTAATTATTATATTTTATCTTCAAATAATAACTTGATTAATCCCATTCACGACGAAAATGAATGTCGAAGTATTTTATAAACAAATGCATAGTTTGGTCATTTATAGACAGAAAGTAATAGTTTTTTTCTAATCGTCTGCAAATTACATAAGTGGTGATGTTTAGCGCCGAAGAATTGTCAATCGATATTATTTGTTCATGTTATAAACAAATTTTATAAAAGAATGCACAGTTTGACCATTTATAGATAGAAATTGATCGTTTATCTTTCTAATCGTCTTCGTACATAAGTGGTGATATTAAACAAATGCATAGCCACATTCAAATGATATCACTGGGAATGTTTTGTAATGTTCTAGAAAAATTAGCTTCCAAGTTGTACTTGTCAATCATTTCAATAATTTCAAGATCCATTTCAAATTCATTCTTGCTCCACTTAAGATACTTTGAAGACGATTAGAAAGAAAAACGATCACTTACTATCTATAAATGGTCGAACTATGCATTTGTCCATAAAATTTGTTCATAAAATAAACAAATGCTATCGATTGACAATTGTTCTTCACTAAACATCACCACTTATGTAATTTAAAGATGACTAGAAAGAAAAACGATCACTTTCTATCCATAAATGGTCAAATTATGCATTTGTTTATAAAATAAACAAAAAATATCGAATGACCAGTCTCAATCACTAAATGTTACCACTTATATAATTTAAAGGTACTGAGAAAGAAAAGGATTACTTTCTGCCAATAAACGCCTTAACTATGCCTTTGTTTACATAATTTGTTTATAAAATAAACAAATTATGCCACACAACAAATTTTCATGATCAAACATGATCCTATTGATAAAATCAAGCAATTTAATCCTACAAATATACTTTTCAAACAAAATTTCCAATTCGTTGACATTTTGGTAATATAATTGTAAATATAATAATATAATTGAAAATCGATTAAGAATTGCAGGCCTGTAAAGCTTTTCCATGGTACAATAACTAAACGAAACCTTTGTCCAGAATTTTCTTATTTCTGTGATATCCTAAGTTCCCATGTCCTGTAAACAGTTCTGTTAGGAATTTGACTTCATTCCGTCCGAGCTTGAGTATTTCCCTAGCTCGGTTAGAGTTAAGATTTGATCCCACGAGTGTCTTATCTGTCTGCAACCAGATATACCAAATCCCACTCATTCTGATGTTCCTCAGTCAGCCAACTGTTAATTTCTTCAGTGATTAACCTGCTGGACATACCTACAACTGGCTCGGGTCCAGTAAAGTTTCTTCCTGCTGCTAGTTTGGCTAGCCTATCCGATATCCCATTGCCCTTGATACCGCTGTGTCCAGGTATCCATTGCAGAGTGACTCGGTTTTCCATTGCTAACATATTTAGTGCCTCAAAGCATTCCCATATTAATAGCGACGTGGTCGTTGTTCCATTCAAGGCCAATCTCTTTTCCTCTGTAAGAGGACTGGATATATGCCATCTGGTCCAGGAGACTTGTAAGGACTGAAAGATTTCAGGGCCCACCTGACCCTGGCGGGGTTCACAATCTCGTTGGTCAGCCGCCGTTTCGGGCCCAGTTGGGCCGCAGACGACTTAGCCGGCCTCTGAGGTGTCGTCCCCTTTTCTCTAAACCTTGAAAAGCCCGGGTAATGTGCCTTGATCAGGTGAGCCAACGTATCCCAGTCCGACTCTGAGTATCCCCTTTCGGGCTATTTCAGAGTGCCGAGAATAGCGTCCGGATTTCGAGAAAGCAGCCTATCTTGTCTAGCCGCCTCAGCTCCCTTCTCGATGTCAGTGCAGAAGTTGGTTTAGCTCTCCTACTTTGCCTTACGTACTGCACCCCTGTATTCCTCCCTCATCGTTGTGAATGACGTTCATACTTCCTTCGTTTTGCCGCTACTGGCACGTCTGAACTTCTCTCTGGTTTCCCTGCGAAGCTCTTCGAGTTTACCATTCCATCAGTGTGTCTCTCCAGCCTTTCGGACTCTTGTAGATCGACAATTACTTTCATAAGTAGCTTTGATGGCTTTCGTGAAAGTTTTCGCTGCAATCTCCAGGGTATCCACGTCTCGAATTGACCTGGGAACCTCTGAAAGTGCACATCTTAGTTCTGTGGAAAACTGATCCCAGTGCGTTCTTCTTGGATTTCTGACCGACTTACGGCAGGGGGTACAACAATTTTGAATGATCTATGCACACGGACAATACTAGGATTTGTAGTGCACAAAAAAAAGTTATAAATTTTGTAGACGCATTATCGACGGCTACGCTATATAATTGCATTGCCTGTACACTTGTGCTTTTTCTGAATAAATAAAATAAAAGTTGAAAATATCCCCGAAAGAACTTTGGAAGTAGATCAGGATATCTGTACTCTAGTGAATGCATGTTTCCGTTCTTAAAAAACGACCAACTTATTTGCATTAAAAATTAGCAGTATAAAATGACCTGCACTTCAGCGTATAGTTTGATACACTTAAGGGAATGTTTTCGCGTTGAAACTTCTTTCAATTTTTCCTCCATATTTGTACAATATATTAACCAATTTTGGAAGATAATGATATCCAAAGCCTCTTTTAAAGCATCCAACTAGTAAATTTCAAAATTGAGCCTATTGTTGGAGAAATTGTTTTAACAAATTTCGAAGGGTTCAGTAATATCGACCGAGGTAACAGTTCTCAACGCGCTACAACTGTTGCCATTCCCTAATAGCACGGAACGTTCCGCAGGCACCTTCAGAACGTTCCACTAGAACGTTCCCGGAACGTGTAAAATGTCCTCCCCTTGGGAAAGTTCCAGTTGAACGATCCAGGAACATTCCACTGGGACCTGAGGGGAACCTTCTATTATTGTTATTTTTAACAACAATTATCTCGTAAACCGTAAAACATAGGTAAGACCGTATATACAACACTATAATATGATATTCGTATCATAAATTGACATCGATTTTGACCTGTCACCTACGGTTCACGGGTTTTTTATTGATAATAATAACAATAACGTTAATTTATGTTTGGAACGTTCCTGGAACGCTCCCAAGCGGCAGACATTATACACGTCTTGGGAACGTTCCGAAAGTTCTTGCGGAACGTTCCGGGAAGGTTCCAGTAACGTTCCGTGCTATTAGGGTTAATTCTCCTTCCTAATAGCACGGAACGTGTAAAATATCCGCCGCTTGGGAACGCTTGGGCACTTTTTTCCGTACGATTAGGACGGAGTCTGGATATGAAGACGGAGTCTAGATATGCAGGCTGCTAGGTGATGAGTCATTATCCCTCGGGTTGCCGCTTAGGAGATAAGGTGATGACGTAGATGGCGGTGTTGCATTTCAACCCCGTATGCAAATAAAGGACCCCGCACACGTCTATGGAGAATATGGTTCCGGTCAAATTGGCTGAAATTGTGGTATAATGTAGTTTATAATATCCTCTTCAAATAAAGTCCTTAGACACTGGATTCAAAAAACGCCAGGTTCCGAGATAGGAGGCACCAAATGGCACTTTTCACGGACGCGAGAGGAGTTCCACGGACCCTCGAGGACTGTTTGGCACCACGCTCAGGGAGCATGCCGAACTGTCTGTACCTTTGATATTTTGTAGCTTGGGGCCTCCTGGTCGATAATATCCGTGTCTGCATGTCGAGAAAAGGACACCTTTTCGTGGGTGTTGTACCAAAGTTTACGTCTCATGCACACTCGAAGAGTTCCACGGAACCTCGAGAACTGTTTGGCACCACGTTCAGGGATCATGCCGAACTGTCATTCCTTCGATATCTTATAGTTTGTGGCATCCTGGTCGATAATATCCATATCTTCATGTCGAGAAAAGGACACCTTTTCGTGGGTGTTATACCAAAGTTAACGTCTCATGCACACTCGAGCCATGGCAACCTGATTGTCAATTTCCAAACTGTTTACATTATGTATGTCCTTTTTTTGAAAGAATATTTTTAGTTTACTCTCAACGCAAATTCTGCATTAACTTTCAATTTTTTCCACCTGGGGTAATGTTTGTTTGATATCGGAGTCAAGTTTATGAAACGGAACTCTGAAGAATTTCCCTATACCTGGAATTTAGTCATGCCGCCCGTCAGAATAAGTTGCTACGTATGTGCAATCGCCTTACAGCCACGAGCGATGGTACACATATCTGATGAAGAAATCGAGCACAAACAACAAATCGCAATTTCTCGTCATGCTGAACGTGAAATAGCTCCTCAAGATATTGATGAAAATACAAGGATATGCCTGAACTGCAATCGAAGCATTAATATGGACATGAATGATTTAGCACTTGATCCTAATTGTCTGTAAGTCAATGTTTTAAAACAAAGAAGAAATAGTTCTTGTATATTTTGTAACAGAATGCAACATATGATCAGGTTGTCGGTGAAATGTAGGGTTAATGTTTTTATAAAGAAAACAATATTTACGTACCTGAATCAACACATTCTTGCCCGAAACATTTGGATGTGAGTGGCTCTATACCAACCGCTCTACTGCAAGGTTTAGAATTTTGCAATAGGCCTCATCGTTTGTCTCTTATCCGGTTGCAATATTTTTTGCAAGGTCTACATGAACTATCGAAAATTGATGAGCCTGATTTTAATAACGAAGAAATGTTTTCAGAGGAAGAGTTCTATTCAATCAGTCCTATAACAAGCGAGCAATTCAGGGATTTATATACGTATTGCGATGCTGTACGTGATGCTGTACAAGATCGATGGGTATATCGCCGTATTACTAAAAAAGATTTGATGATGTTTTTTTGTAAGCTTCGCCAAGGGCTAAGTGATGACTCTTTAAAAGTTATTTTTGGATACGCTAGTAGGCAAAATGTGAGTCTCATTATTTCTATTGTGAGAAAATCTTTGATGACATGTTTTGTTCCCATCAACATAGGGTTGACGGCAATTACACGGGAGCAGTATATCCAGAGACATGTAACGGACTTCGTAAATTAACTTTATAATCGCACTCCTGAAGTTCCAAAAGTGATTGCCTATACACGGAAAAAATTAGTTGTTGAAATTTTGAATGACTGAGTCAACCACTCTAGGATAGGGTTAAACGTATATCATAAATTGGAAGAATCGTCTTACAAACCTTGATTGATAAATGTTCAAAAAGTAGAAAGAGTTGTCGAAAGTACAAAATAATTTCAATGAAAATCTGAAGACCAGAGGAATAGAGTTCTTGAAACACTGATACACTAATGCTTCGAAGCCAGTCAATGAAACTTTCGATGACTCCTAACGAGTTTTTAGAAAACAGTATAGCCAAGTTAAAAAAAAATATATTTCGCGGTTATATTTACTATATTTTTATTCACATAGACTCACGCTTCAGTTATATTTATTTTTGCAGATACACTTGAACCTATGAAAAATCGAAAGAAATTTTGCGGCGGGATTCGAACTACCTAACACCTATCGAACGCAACTTATCCCTAACCACTAGACCCCACGGCTAACTTAACACATTGAATATTTTGCACAAATGTCAGTGAAAAGTCAAATTTAAATCCGCGCTCATTTGTTCATTGCCGGTGACCGCGACTCCATACAGACTGATACATATACCACTTCACCTGAGCATCCAATGTGACTGTACATTGTGAATATATAGATATATAGAAGACAGTCAACGAATTCTTCGACAAATTATAAATCAGTTATTCGTTTCTGTGCTAGAGTTATTGTATTCCAAATCGTTTGGAATCTGGAGGACTTTTTATGAACAATTGAATGTTTGCCTTGAACTTTGTCAAAATCTGCTGAATAAAAATTCGAAAACTGATGTTCCTAGATTGTCTTCCAATAATTCGATGACTTTTTTCACTTTTTCGATGAAGTCTGCGGTTCTTTAATCAAAATTATACGAGATTCTAAAAAAAAAGTGGCCTATCCTAGAATGGTTGACTAGTCAAGTGAAGTTTCGACAACTTATTTTTTCCGTGTATGGATGGAACTGATGTATATATCGATAAACCCAGCAATTTCAGAACACTCAGGCAAACATACTGCGTTCATAAAGGTCGCCACTTAATTAAGCCAGCCTTAGTTGTAGCTCCAGACGGCTGTATTTTGGATATATTCATGGGCCATACTTTTCTGACTCTCGAAATAACGATGCTGCCATGCTTGATAATGAATTCAAAATGGATGTTAATGGGCTGCGAGAATGGTTCAAGAACGATGTCATTATCATTGTGGACCGTGGTTACCGTGTTGCCCTACCGCTTCTTGGAAATCTTGGTATTAACCATAAAATGCCACCTCTGCTAGTTCGTGGACAAAGGCAATTTGATACCGAAGAAGCAAATGACTCGAGATTGATCACTAAGAAAAGGTAGATCGTAGAGGCACGAAACAGTTACATAAAATCTGTTTTTAAGTTCTTCGGAAATCTCATGAACATGAACCATGCCATTGATATCGGCGATTTTAACCGTATTGCTGGGACGATCCTCAACCAGTATCGTAGTTGTGTTTAGATGGATGAAGCGACCGTAAACTTAGCCCAAACGTAGTTACGAAAAACACGTGAACCCAACGTCGCCGTCGTCCAGACCAGAGTTGAAATTGACAACCTACATACCAGGAATGCCAGATGGATTCATCTCAATGAACACCAAGTACCTTATCTCCTTAGACTGGATATGAATTATCTGAAGAACTGACAGTAGGAATATATCAGCTGAATCTAGCAGGAGCTTACATCCAAAAAAAGTTTGACAGGTAGCAAATGGAAGATTTGGAGTTGGACTAACTTTCTGATGAACCGGGTTTAATCAGAGTGCGAGTATATTCTCCTTTCAGACGCGCAACGAAATATCAGATCTGGATATCCTATGTTGAAGATAACTTAGTTCAAGCAGTTGACGATCAAGAGCTACAGCTGGATGAAGCACAAAACAATGAAAAAATATTGGGGTACTACTGTTCTTGTAAAACTGGGGCGAGGACAGTCGGGTCATGCGCACGTGTAGCAAGCATAATATGGTATTTAGGATACGTGCGCCATCAGCCAGCAGTAAAGTATCCAAGCAGTTCTATGATTGATAATATTACTTATGCAGGTTACAGGGAACAATAGAATAATGTACCAAAACTCGTCTTATTTGAGCAAACTAATTCCCATTGTTGTCTTCACTGACCCGAGCGTCAGCCAATATTAACTTAAGTGGCTGGATAACTCCCGATATTGCCTTGATAGGCCAAATAAAACCCTAATGTTACTATAACTGGTTAAAACAGTTGCCGATATTGCCTTTATTGGCTGGATCGCATCATAATCCTGCCTTAACTGGTTGGAAAATACCAGAATATTGGTATTATTGACCTGATCATTCTTTAATCTTGCCTTAACTGGCTGGTTAATACTCCGGTATTGCCTTAATCTACAGTATCTTGCACTGATATCGTGTTGATATCGCCTTGATTGCCCCGTTTATACACACTGGATGGACAGAAAGTTGGTGATGGCCGCCGAGCTCGGCGACACAGTGCTCGTGTGTCGGCAGAGCTTCTCTATCATTCTTGAAAACTGAATTTTGATGGAACGCCAATGAAAAACAATCCATTTTTCGTCCGTCATACATGGATATTATCGGTCAGAAGGCCCTAAGCTACACAATATCAAAGGAACAGACACTTCGGCATGATACCTGACCGTTGTGCCAAACAGTCCTCGAGAGTCCATGGAACTCCTCGAGTGTGCATGAAACGTTAAGTTTGGTACAATGCCCACGAAAAAGTATCCTTTTCTTGACATTCAGACATGGATATTATTGTTCAGGGGTTCCCAAACTACAAAATATCGAAGGGACGGAGAGTTTGGTATGATCTCTGAGCGTGGTACCAAACAGTCCTCAAGAATTCGTGGAACTCCTCGAGTGTGCATGAGACGTTAACTTTGGTGCAACACCCACGAAAAGTTGTCCTTTTCTCGACATGCGGACACGGATATTATCGACCAGGAAGCCCCAAGCTACAAAATATCAAAGGAACAGACAGTCCAGCATGATCCCTGAGCGTGCTGCCAAACAGACCTCGAGGGTCCGTGGAACTCCTCGAGTGTGCATGACACGTTAACTTTGGCAGAGCAACCACGAAAAAGTATCCCTTTCTCGACATTCACACATGGATATTATTGTTCTGGGGTTCCGAAACTACAAAACATCAAAGGAACAGAGAGTTCGGCATGATCTTTGAGCGTGGTGTCAAACAGTCCTCGAGGGTCCGTGGAACACCTCGAGTGTGCATGAAACGTTAAGTTTGGTACAATGCCCACGAAAAAGTATCCCTTTCTTGACATTCAGACATGGATATTATTGTTCTGGGGTTCCCAAACTACAAAATATCAAAGGAACGGAGAGGTCGGCATGATCCCTGAGCGTGTTGCCAAACAGTTCACGAGGGTCCGTGGAACTCCTCTAGCGTCCGTGAAAAGTGCCATTTGGTCCCTCCTATCTCGAAACCTGTCGTTTTTTGAACCCAGTGTCTAAGGACTTTATTTGATCAGGATATTATAAACTACATTATACCACAATTTCAGTCAATTTGACCGGGACCATATTCTCCATAGATGTGTGCGGGGTCCTTTATCGTTGAATATAATTCCTTGTTATTGTTAAGATAATTCTGAGAAAAAAAATAGTCGGTATCTTTGATGTCGTGGTGTGTGGTATGATTATATTGAAGGCGTAATTTTCTGCGAAATGTATTTTGCAATTTCAAACAGGTTTCAGCATACGAGTGAATGAACGTTCGTAATGCTCCATAGCATAATATTGCGCAATTGTGCTAGCCGAATTCATGTAAAAGCCAGCGTCAAGGTTATTGCTTATCTCAGGCATTTCGCGTGAATATTTTCAAGGTTTTATTTTGCTTCAAAATGTATTTTGCAAGTTCAAACGGGTTTCGGCAAAAGAGTGCATGAACATTCCTGATGCGCCATAGCATAATATTGCGCAATTGCGCCAGCCGAAATAAATATTTAATTAGGTGTATCGATTATAACGCTTCTTTATGTAACACAATACAACAACATCACTTGAGATGAGGTCGCATGCCTTTTTTATTTACAGATATATGCTCGTTGTTTCAGCACCTTTTCTATCTCTTATTTAGAAAGTCCAGTTTTGCCTATTACACGTTGAAGATTCAAAATATAAAAAATAAGCCCTGTGCATAAATCGCCCAATTTCTTCCCGACTACACACTTGGGCCTGGCTGGGTACCCGTAGCCTGGGTCTAGCTTGAATTTTGCAATGGCTCAAACTTGGGTCCAGCTAGTGTCAAAGTTCCTAAAATTGATGACAGATGGCGCAGCATTATTCTCTTTGGTTACTTATTACTTGCAGGTTTTAAGTGTAAAACATTACAAAGTGTCAAATTTTGTAAAAATTAACATTCTTCAAGTCTCTTCAAAGTAAATTTGATTGACAGTTTGATCCAGACTTAATTTATAAATCTTGTGCAAGTGAGTGTTTGAAATTAATGGTGATGGTGGTGATTGATGATGGTCGATGAGGAAAATATAGGTCATCACTGAAATTCAATTTATAAAAATGCCTAAAACCCAGCTGAAAATTCCTGTGCAGGAACCTAACAGGTTCATTTGGTGGTTCCTGTACGGGAAAAACGCAGGTTCCTGGTACACCGGTTCCTGCCGCGGATCCTGCGAGGGAACTTGCGCACATTCCTGTACAGGAACCTGGATATTCAAATACCTGTACAGGTTCCTGTATTATCGTGGATGTTGCCGCAAGAAATTCCCTAGGGAGGATCCTGTGCAGGTTCCTGTGCAAGTGGGACACATGTACAAAAAGTATCTATGAAGAATCCTGTACAGTTTCCTGAGCAGGTGGGACACTCGCATATATATGCATGTGTATACGGTTGTCTAAAAAGTCCCGGGACGGTTGGATATTTCCTCAGGTAAAATATTTTTCAAAAAAGTGAAGGTCATCCCTGAAGTAAATTTCATCGAGGAATTCAATGGTGACCTTCATTTTGACCTTGAAGTTGACCTTCATGGCTTTTTGATGGTCAACTTTGTTTTTCAAATGGAAACCCCCTCTTTTTACATCTGTAATCGATAGAGCGGAAAATTGTACGTTCAGGTACATACCCAAGTCATAGTTCAATTGTAACTTTCAAGGTCAATTAAAAGTTATTTGAAATGAACGAAGCTTTCCAAGAGGTCAGTGCAATTCCTGAAGTATTTTTCAACGGAAAATTCAATGGTGAGCTCTGTATTGATCTTGGTGATGATCTTCAAGATTTTTTCCAGGTTTTTTCCAAGCAGTTTACGTTTACGTTTAGCATTACCTCGGAACAACGACGTGGACATAGTAAATTCTGTTCCCTTTGGGGTGCTTGATTAGCGTAAGTCCCCTTGCCTCTCACGTTCCGGGGTGCTTGATTAGCGTGAGTCCCCTTGCCTCTCACGTTTGAAAACCTTGAGCTTCTTGACAAAAAGCTATGTGGTTGTAAAAATGAGTTACAGCATTACGAATCATCTCCCTATCAGTCAAAGTAGCCTCTTGCAGAATCCGATTCTGCAATTCGTCTAAGCTTTGGGGTTGCGTTGAGTATACTTTGCTCTTTAAATAACCCCAAAGAAAATACTCGAGAGGCGTCAGATCGGGAGATCTAGCAGGCCACTCGATTTCATCCCTTCTTCCAATCCACCTATGAGGGAACTGAATATACAAATATGCTCGAACCACCCTACCGTAATGAGCCGCTGCCCCGTCCTGCTGGAACCAAATATTTGGAAAATTATCGCCTGTAATCTTCCTTATTCTTGGTACAATTTGGTTTCTGAGAAGCTCTTCATATGCACGGGCATTGAGATTACCATCGATGAAGAAAGGGCCTATCAATGTATCATTCAAGATACCGGCCCAAACATTAATCTTTTGTGGATATTGTGTGTGAGCCTCCAACATCCAATCAGGATTTGTGACGGACCAGTATCTACAATTTTTCCTGTTAACTTAACCTTTTAAAGTGAATCTAGCGTCATCTGAAAATACTGTATTGTACAAGAAAAGAGGATCTCTATCAATTCTGTCCATCATAATTTCACAAAATTCAATCCGACGATCAGGATCGTCTTCATTGAGCTCTTGTACCAGATGAACTTTGTAAAGATGGAAATTAATGCTTTTTAAAATATTTCGCACTGTCTCAGGAGCAACGTCGCGCTCATCACTAGCTCGACGTAAACTAAGGTGTGGGTTTTCAACAAATGCTTGGACTATGTCCATCTGCATCTCCTCAGATGCTGCAGATTTTGGCCGACCAGTTCTCTAAAGATCCTTGATAGATCCATGATTCATAAAGCGCCATACAGTTCTTTCAATTGTTGATTTTGAGACGGGATTTAACCCTTCTTCATTACGAAAAGTGCGATTAAAAAGCAAACGAACTTTATCATAAGATCGAACTCGATCTCCCCAACCACGCATCATTAATACAGATAACCTCTCTCGTTCCGAAAGTTTAGCTTGCGCCATAATAATCTTTTAGCGAAAGATAGTAAGTATGTACTCGTAATACGTAAATTTAGTTTCGATTCGTAATATTCGTATGGAGATAGAAAAACGGTATAGGACTTATAGTATCGCCTTAGGTATTGACATAGGTATCGAAAAACGGTATAGGACTTTTCGATATAACTCTTTGGGGAGGAACAGAACTCTCACCAGAAATCCTGGAACTTTTAATGAAAAATTTCCTATAATGATTTTACAATATTCAAAACGCTGTAGCCAAGATCAATACAGAGTTCACCAATGAATTTCTCGTTGAAATTTACTTCAGGAATTACACTGACCTCCTGGAAAACGTTGTTAATTTCAAATAACCTTTAACTGACCTGGAACGTTACAATTGACCTATGACTTGGGTACGTATCTGAACGTAGAATTTTCCGCTCTATCGATTGCAGATGTGAAAAAAGGAGGTTTCCATTTAAAAAAAACACTATTTGACCTTCAAAAAGCTATGAAGGTCAACTTCAAGGTCAAAATGAAGGTCGCCATTGAATTCCCCGTTGAAAAAAACTTCAGGAATTGCACTGACCTCTTGGAAAACCTTGTTCATTTCAAATAACCTTCAATTGACCTTGAACGATACAATTGAACTATGACTTGGGTACGTACCTGAACGTACAATTCTCCGCTCTATCGATTACAGATGTAAAAAGAGGGGGTTTCCATTTAAAAAAACAAAGTTGACCTTCAAAAAGCCATTATGGTCAACTTCAAGGTCAAAATGAAGGTCACCATTGAATTCCTCGTTGAAATTTACTTCAGGAATGACCTTCACTTTTTTGAAAAATATTTTACCTGAGGAAATATCCAACCGTCCCGGGACTTTTAGACACCCGTATACACATGCATATATATGCGAGTGTCCCACCTGCTCAGGAACCTGTACAGGATCCTTCATAGACACTTTTTGCAAATGTGTCCCACTTCCACAGGAACCTGTACAGGAACCTTCCTAGGGAATTTCTCGCAGCAACATCCACGATAATACAGGAACCTATACAGGAACGTGCGCAAGTTCCCTCGCAGGATCCGCGGCAGGAACCGGTTTACCAGGAACCTGCGTACGTTCCTGTACAGGAACCTGTGCAGGAACCTCCAAGGGAACCTGTCAGGTTCCTGCACAGGTTCCTGTACAGAAATTTTCAGCTGGGAATCAAAAGCACTCTAAGAGTGCGGAGGCATGGCGCAATCGGCAGTATCCTATATTTACGGGGTGAAAGTGCAAGTAACTACTTATGTAGGATTCGTGCTGCTCACGCAGAACACACTCCCTATTGAATATATTTAGAGGTTTTTCATGCAGGTTGTTCAATAAATTATTCACTGACATACAATTTCACATCAACACTCTGAATCTCTGTATTTAAGTTCATCAACACTCGGAAGACTCAAATACGCTATCACATACCGATTCATTCGCGTCAACAGTTGAAGACAGAACAGAGAAACCTTCGTCGGTTGCTCCTGCGTCCTCTATAGATGGCAGCAGTTGGGGGAGAATAAGACACTTCGCTTTGCACCGCCGTTCCTTGAACTCGTTCTTCGTCCATTGAACCACCCCAAACGAGTAGAGTAGAACCGGGACGGCAAGCATGTTAGTCGCAGATACCTTGTTCAACGCCGACAAATTGGAAGACCAAATCTGTCGAAGAAGATGCTTGTATCTGCTTCGGAGAGAATCCTTCACTGATGTTACGTCCTGAATGCGGCTTTGAGGCACGCCCACATATGTATAGGTCTCTCCAGTGTTAAGATGTCTAATAACACTTATATCCACAAGCTCAGGGTCTTTGGGAACGCCAGTTATCTTTCCTTTCTTCAAATGAATTTTGGCACACGTCTCCAAAACAAAGTCCATCCCAATCTCTCCTGTGTACTTCTTGACAATATTTATAGCAGTTTGAAGTTTGCTTTCACCAGCGGCATAGATCTTCAGGTCATCCATATAAAATACATGAGTGACCTTATGCTCACGCTGATTAGTGTCGCCACAGAGGTATCCAGGAGAATTTCTTAGTGCGAGAGATAGAGGCAGAAGCGTGATGCAAAAAAGCAAAGGGCTCATACCATTCCCTTGAAAGACGCTCCTCTGGAAGGTGACGTTGTTCGTCGTCAGACGATAATTCCTAGATGAGATGGTAAATCTAGTTTTCCAAAGAGGCATCAATCTCTCTATGCATCTCGCTATGTGTGGATGTACCTTCAAGCTTTCCAACAGACAGATGAGAAGTCTATGAGAGGTTGAATCGAAAGCTTTCCGGTAGTCAATCCAGGCCATTGACAGGACGCGCTGATGGGCGGCAGCGTCTTTACAGACACACCTGTCAATTAGCAGGTTCTCTCGACAGCCTGCTACACCTTTTTTCCAGCCTCGTTGTTCGTACATCTCTCGCCATACAGGCTCAATTCGTCGAACGATCCTGTTGTTTAGGGCAGCTGTAAAGATCTTATACAGTGTGTTTAAACAAGTTATTGGCCTGTAATTCTCTGGTCTGGACAAGTTGCCTTTTTTCGGTAGGAGTATAGTGCGTCCTAACACCAGCCACTGCGGAATGGGCGTCTCCGACTTTAAATATAAGGTGAATATGCGGGCCAAATGTTGGTGTATAGAAGTAAACTTCTTCCACCAAAAGTTCTTGATACAATCTGGTCCAGCACCGGAAAAGTTCTTTGTGCCTCTAAGTGCTTTTTTCACCACTTCGGCAGTGACTGATGGGCACTCCTCCTCAGATTTTATGAGGCTGCCGCAAAACTCCTTGAAGCGGATGATATTGTCAGTATCTTCTTTCAACTCCAGTGTTTTCGGGATCTTGTACACCTCTCTTAAAAAAGTCTCTACCTCCTTGGGATTGGGTGGATTTTTTACAAAAACAGGGTGATCACTGAAGAGGCGTGATGGGTCAGCAAGAAACTGTTGATTCTCCCTGTTCCATCTCTTCCTCTTCTTTATCCTCCTCCTTGCGTCAGATAACAGCCTTATTTTGTCAACAATATGCTGCTTGATTGTCAGCAGCTTTGACTTGTTCAGTGTGTGATTCAAGGTCCTTAGTTCTTGGGCGAACTTTCGAACCCTTTCCGTGAACGGTCTACCCGATGTTATGTAGTCAATCACAAGGACTTGCATGTTGGTGGCGGAAGTGAGAACGTGTTTGGTGACAGGTGGTGAGAGGATTTTACTGAATTTGTGTGGAAGGTGTGAGTGGAGTGTGAGGGTGGAAGCCGAGGAGGTGAGTAGAGTTGTGTGGGGTGGATTGGGGAGATAAAAAGTGAATTTTGACGAGGGAGTGAGGTGGGATTAAGGTAGATAGTGAAAGTGAGATTAGGTTGGCAAGCAGTCGGAGGAGCTTGCGGTCGGGCGTCTTGGGCATTTGAGGGCTCAGGGGTGGTTATAGCAGAGTTAGGAGATGTAAAGGGAGAGAAAGGGGTGTCTGCAGGGGCCGTAAGTTATAGAAAAAGAAAAAAAACAAAAAAAAACAAGGGAAATAAAGGGAAAATTTGGCGGCGAAGCTGCAGAGACATCTGTCGGCCGCGGTGGGTATTGCATGGAGAATTCCCAGTTACCGGCGGCAGAGCGGGAGGTAAGCAGTGAGAGTGCTGTCAGTGCTGCTAGTGAAGTTGACGGGGAGGAAATTTTCCACGTGCTACGACGGACAACAAGGCGTGGCTCGGGCTCGAGCAGCGCGTCTGGGAGAGGGGGAAGGCGGAACGAAGGAAGCGAGAAGGTAAGGGAGAGAGAGTCGAGCACAAGTGACGGGGAGGATCTCTTGAAGAGGAAGAGAGACAGCCGAGAGAGTCCGGACAAAAGAGAATTGGAGAGTCCATTCAAAAAAAGCGTGAGAGCACGTAGGTCACCCCCCCCAAAAAATGGAGGGATTGTCAGAGAAGGAGGCTATCGGGATGCTGGTAGGCGAGATCAGGGAGCTAAGGAAGGACGTGAAGGGGACTAAAGAGCAGGTGGAAGGTATGAGGGAAGAAATGAGAATTAGAGACGAGAAATGGGAAAAGGAGATGAAAGAGATGAGGGAGAGAGTAGAGGGGTTAGAGAGGGAAAGGAAAGAGACGGAAGTTGAAATAAAGCAGATGGGAGAGGAGATCAGGCTGTGGCAGGAAAGGACGGAAAAGAGACTTGAGAAGGTGGAGGGCAGGACGGAAATGGAAGTAGGTGACGGAGGTGGGGGAAGTGAGATTAAAGGTATTTGGGAAAGGGTAGAGAATATGATAAAAGATAAAGTAGGAGAGCGTAGGAATGAAAAGGAGGAGAGGGCGGATAGGGAACGGATAAGGGCAATGGAGTTGAGAATGGAGAGAAAAGAGAAGGCAGACAGGAGAAATAATATTGTGATAAGAGGGTTGAAGTTAAAGAGTGGAGAAGAAAGGGAGGGCGTGAAAGAGCTGCTACAGAGCATAGGGTGGGTTAAAGGCAGGGTAGGGAAAATTAAGTTGGAGGGGAGGAAAGAGAAGGAAGTGGCGGTTGTGGAGTTGGAGAGCTGGGAAGAAAAGCTGGGGGTAATGCGGAATAAGAGTAGGATACAGAATGCGGGAGTTTTCATAGATCATGATTTGACGAGAAAGGAAAGGGATGTACAGAGAATGCTTTATGACAGGGCGAGGAGGGAGAAGAGAGAAGGGAGATCGGTGAAGGTAGGATATAGAAAAATAAGAGTAGACGGGAAGATGTGGGTGTGGGATGAGGAGAGAGAGGTGTTGAAGGAAGTGCAGGGGGATTTGTTTCGTAGGAAGTAGGG
This sequence comes from Andricus quercusramuli, assembly GCA_932178445.1. NCBI lineage: Eukaryota > Metazoa > Arthropoda > Insecta > Hymenoptera > Cynipidae > Andricus > Andricus quercusramuli. The sequence goes on along the minus strand of CAKNXH010064603.1, from coordinate 24,086 downwards.
GGGTGGGGGTAACGCAGGGTAGAGGAGTAGTGAAGGTGCTGTACTGGAACGTAGCAGGGGTAAAGAAGAAGGACGAGGAGTTCTGGCGGTATATCCAGGAATTTGATGTTGTTGGACTGGTAGAGACGTGGGTAGAAAGAAAGGAATGGGATAGAATAGAACCAAAGCTACCAAGGGGGTATAGGTGGAGACTTCAGGAGGCGGTCAGAGTGAAGAAGAATGGAAGGGCCAGTGGGGGAATTATAACCGGGGTTAGAGATGGATTAGAGGAAAAAGTTCATGGAGAGGAAGAGGGGGAGGGAGTGCAAATGAGGGAAATAAAAATAGGAGGGATAAAGTGTAAGTTTGTGACAGTGTACAACAAGCATGGGATGGAAAGAATTAAAGAAAGAGTGGAAGACCTGCTGGGCGAAAGAGAAGAGGGTATGGTGGTACTGGGTGGGGACTTTAATGCGAGAATGGGGAGCGAAGGGGGACTTTACAGGGAAGGGGAGAGCTTCGAGAGGAAATCGAAGGATAATGTAATAAATAAGTAGGGGGAGATTCTAAGGGACTGGATGGAGGATAGAGGGTGGGCAGTGGCGAATGGTATGGCAAATGGGGACGAAGAGGGAGAATACACATATGTAAGTAAGGTGGGGGTATCGGTGATAGATTATGTGGTCATGAATATGCAAGGATGGGAGTAGACGGAAAAATTCGCAGTAGAGGGGAGGGTGGAATCAGACCATCAGCCATTGAGTCTGTGGATAAGAGGTGAGGGTGGCGGAAGACAAGGCAGGGAAGAAGTCTCGATAGGGGAGAGGGTGACCTGGATGAGGGAGGCGGTGGAGAAGTATCAAGAGGAGCTAGGAAAGGTACGCTTTGGAGGGGAGTCGGTGGAAGAGATATGGGAGGATCTGAAAGAGAAGGTGAAAGGTTGTGTGCAAAAGAAGGTATTTAGAAAGAAGAAGAAAGGAATGGTGAAGCCGTGGTGGGATAGGGAATGTAAAAAGATGAAGAGGAAGGTGAAGAGGAAGTACAAGAAGTGGAAAGAGGGTAATGCGAGAAGGGAGGAGTACGTAGAAATGAGGAAGGGGTTTAGATTGGTGTGTAAGAAGATAGAACAGGAAAAGGAGAAAGATCTGGAAGAGGAGTTAGCAAATGTTAAGACAGAAGGGGACGTCTGGAAGATAATAAATAGGTTTAGGAAGCGTAGGGTGGGGGTTAGCGAGAAGATAGGGAGTGAGGAGTGGAGAGAGTTTTTCAAAGAATCATTCCAGGGCTCGGATTCAAGGAAGAAGGATGGGGGAAGTAGAAGAACGGGGGAGGCAGAGATGGAGGAGTTGAATGACGAAGAGATAGAGAAGCAGATGAGGAAGTTGAAAAGGTCAAAAGCAGCAGGGCTGGATGGGGTAGAGAACGAAGCATGGCTGTTTAGTACACAAGAGGTTAGGGAGAGGCTGAAGGAGGTAGTGAAGAAAGTGTGGAGGGGCGAGGGATTCCCAGGAGGGTGGAGAGAAGGGCTAATAGTGCCACTGTATAAGAAAGGGGATAGAGATAGGCAGGAAAATTATAGAGGGATTACGCTAATGAATACGGCGTATAAGGTATACGCGATGGTAGTGGCAGAGAGACTGCGGAAGGATGTCGAGGGGAAAGGAATATTGCCGGAGACGCAGGCGGGATTTAGGGCGGGTAGGAGTACTATTGACAATATCTACGTGATGCAGCACGTGGTGGATAGAGAATTAGCGAAGAAGGGGACGAGAGTGTACGCGTTTTTTGTGGATCTCAAAGCCGCGTTTCCATCGGTGGATAGGGGGAGGTTGTGGGAGGCAATGGAGGATAGGGGAGTAGAGAGAGGCCTAATTGAAAGGGTAAGGGAGATATATGAAGAGACCAAAGACAAGGTAAGAGGAGGGGAGGGGATTTCCGAGGGATTCTGGATGGATAGGGGTCTAAGGCAAGGGTGTCCACTTAGCCCAACGCATGAAAAGTGGGAAAAAAGGGCAGTAGCATGTGTGAAGGGAGTGGTGGGTAAGATGGAGATGAAGAGAAGGAAGGAGGAAGACGAGTGGAGAAGGAAAGATTGTAAATAGGAGAGAAAGTAGATATAAGTAAGATGTAAATATTGTAAATAGTAGATAAGTAATAGGTATTAGCTGCGAAAACAGAGGTTGGCAAGCGAGGCAAGGCGAAAAAGTAGGGACATGCGAGCGAGGCGAGGCGAAGCGAGGAAGGCAAGGCGATACGAGCGTGCGGCTTAGAGATAAGGAATGGATGGATGTTAGTTCTTAAGGGTTAGTTTTACGGAAATTCTGTAAAAAATGGATGTGTAAGCAAGTCAATTTTTTAAGGCCAGCAGGCTGATAAATAAACGTTTATCTATCTATGTAGGCAATCACACTTTGAACACGGGACGCATTCTGTCTTGCCCATCCAATTTTCTTGTTCAGTTGATGCAAGCGTCTTCTGGTCTTCTGATCCGTCGTCGGTTTCATCCTTCGACTTGAATCAGCCAAAGCTCTCGCGGCACCATAAACTGAGCAATTGATGGTCCAGAGGTCGGACTCTTGCGAGATATCTCCACGAAGGGAGGCATCCATTTCAGCCAGATCTTGGGGCTTAAGAGGAACTTGCATGTTGATGTTCCTCCTTGTACTGAAATTGCGATCATCTTCCAGAAGGTGCCTGCTTTCTGCGGTTGGTCTTAATGTCGTTTCATCTTCGTCTGCAGCTTGTTCAAGCAGCGGTTGAGGAAGCGCTCCGCGTACATATCCATTTTTCCGGAGGTAGTCGGCTTGATTTCGCAAAGACTGATGCGAAACGTATTGAAGCTCTGGGTGTTTCTGGCACCACAGAGTATGCATACGCGCCATAAAGCCTCCGCGAACAGGGATGATACTGGCATCGTAGCAGTCTAGCACGTCATTCTTAAGTTGATCCGTCCACTGAATGTGGGCGTTTCGCCGGTTCCTCGTCGTGCTTGCATCTAAATTATTTTCAGCACCCTGAACTCTAGGAAGATCGGCATTGTTTGCCGATCCATTGTCAGGTGCTCTGCGCGTTCGATCGTTTTGAACCGC
>CAKNXH010064603.1:0-11018 GCA_932178445.1 Andricus quercusramuli | reverse complement strand
TACATCGATCTTTCTCACACGCTATCTCGACTTCTATTCAACAAAAATACTTCAGCAATATCTCAATCGACGCGAAATTTTATATTCTTTCAAACGACTTTTTCAAAATATTTATAGCTCAATTTTTCACGGAGATAGACGCTTTTAAAGACGAGCGTGATTTTAATACAAATTTTGTAGGTGGTCCCACAATTTTGACCGGTAGTGTATATATTTTAAAATAAGCGTAACTAAGCATAATTAAGCAAAATAAGCATAAAGTATCGAAATCATAATAAAGTAATCTACATTTTCAATACTGATGTTTTTCTTTTACTTCTTATTATTTATTTCGTGAATTTTTAATAAAGTTATCTTGTCTAAGAAATAAGATTATTTATTTAAAAATATAGAATAATCATTCAGATTTAAGAGAAAAACGATATAAGAGAAGAAAATCGGCCGTGCCGATTTTTTTGTTTTTGATCGGAAATTTGACGTAGAATACGATAAAAGTACTAAGAACTTAATTCATGGGGGTCAAACTAGTTAAAAATCGATTAAAAAATTTTAATTGTTTATAACAATTTTAATTTGTTAATAATATCTTTGGGACGATTTTTTATTGAAGCTCGTTCTTTTACCTTTCAAATGAAAAAAATAAGGTCTCTAGCTTAAATACAACAGGAGTTATGCATTAAAAAAAAAATAGTCTTCACTCAAATTCTGAATTTTTCAACCCTTCCTATTTCCCAAAAAATTGCGAAAAAAAATCCTCAAATACGTATCTTCTCTTTTTCGATAATGAACCCGTAAAAAAAGTATTAGCTCAATCAAAAATGGGTTGGTCAATTTTCGTCCAAATCTGTACGATTTGTAAAAGAATGTCCCATATGTTCGGGCTTTATATTTAATTGTGCCATCACTTTCGACTATCTTTTTAAATACCCATTTTGAGTCGATTATGTTGGGCCTTTTACCATTTGATTTTTCCTTGGGTCTGTCAACTACTTCCCATACTTTATTCTCTTTCATAGAGTCTATCTCTTCTTTTATAGCTTGTTTCCACAGATCTTTATCCTCTGAATCCATTGCCTCTTCATATGAAATGGGATATTTTTGAATTGATGCTAGGAGAATATGTCCCAGCTCATCTTAATTTATTTCTTCAGCCTCTGAAACTTTTATGTAGCGAGCAAAGCTGATATCATTAATTTTCTTAGCTTTACTCCTTGTAACAGGACCAGTATTTTGATTGATTTTATCAACGAAATTTTGTTCGTTCTCTTACAAATTTATTTTCTTTGGTCTACCTCTTTTTCTTTGTTCAATTTTGTTCAACTCTGAATTTTCTGAATCAAGTTTTTGATTGATTTCAATCGAATTTTCTGGTTCTTCTGGTAATTCATTATCTGAAAATTCAACCAGCATATCGGGTGTACTTTCATCATTTTGTTTTATTCCCTCTATATTTTCAGTTTAACATTTTTTATACACATCTTTATACACTAATTTCTCAAGAAATCTCACATGTCTTGATTCTAAGAACTTTCTTGAGTTAGGGTGCGATAACATATATCCAGTATCTGTATGCCCTACCAAGACAGTTTTTATCGATACATTGCTAAACTTAGATTCAGGTTTGGGTAGTTTGATATAAGCAATACACCCAAATCTTCTAATTTGTTCTTGATGACATCTGGCTTTTGGTGAGAACTTTAATATTGGAATTGTGTAATTGATTGATTTGTAAGGGGTGATATTGTAGCAATGGACAGCTGTCTCTGCTGCCAATTCCCACATATTTTCTGGTAAACCAGAGTCACAAATAAGTGCTCTGATTGTCCTCTGAATGGTCTTATTGAACCTTTCCGCTACTCCATTAAGTTCTGGGGTATACAGTTGACCCATATCAGGTTCGATTTTTTCGTTTGCCATAACCTCAGCAAATTTTCCGCCAGTGTACTCAGTACCTCTGTCTGACCTAACATAGCAAACTTTTGCATTTTCGCCTAATAGATTCCGAGCAGAAACTAGATAACTTTCAAAGGCTTGACCTGCTTAATCTTTCGATTTCAGACAATATATTTTAGCGTATCGAGAAAAATCATCCACGAATGTTATGATATATCTCTTTTGCTCTGGCCACGGAATAGGTTTGATTGGGCCCATTTCATCTGAGTGAATCATCTGAAGTGGCCTGTCTGCTCTACTTCTATTTATTTTAAAAGGAAGTTTTTACATTTTGGATAATATGCACACTTCGCATTCTCTAATTGACTCGTCAAACCTAACATGTTATAAACCCTTTTCTTTCTTTTGTAAAATTTTCAAATAGTTTAAGGATGCATGACCTAATCTCGCATGCCACAACATAGCTTCACTTAATTTTACCTCTGAATTTGATTTCTCATGTGGATTTTCAACAAATATCTCTTTTAAATTTTCAATATCATTTAGGTCGTCCACTTTGATTGTTTCATGGAATGTCAGATTAGCATCAAACTCTGCAGTTGTTTTATCTGAATTTATATTTTGAGCATTCGATTCAATGAGTTCTTCAGAATTCTCCCTCCCAATCACAGACTCTATTTCTCTTGATGACTCTTCATTATACTCTGAATTGCCTCTCTCCGAGTCTGACGGTCGTTTAACCTCATCATTTCTCTGTGATTGTTTGGAAGACTCATTGTCTATCGCTAGACACGCTATGCAACTATAGTTATCATGCTCATTTACTATAGTGTCATTATTATTCATTACTTTTTTAACTTCAAGCCTAACTACCCAATTAGGTTTTTCACAGATACCTTCAAATATAGTTTTATCATTTTCCTTGTTATATACTCGAAATATTCTATCATCTAAATTTATACTAAACCCTGCATCTACTAGTTTTCGCAACGATAATAAATGCTCTGAAATATCTTTTGCTGCAATAACATTTGTTAATTTGATAGGATTTTCATTGAAAGTATTATTTTCAAGCAAAAGATTACCTGTACCATCAATGACAATATCAGCAAAATAATTTTTATTGGCACTCTTAATAACTCCTTTTTCAGATATTTTAAAATCACTCAGAATGAAACTTTTATTTACGATGTGTTCGGTTGCTCCCGAATCTGCGATAAACTCTAGATGCCTCTCATTATTGAAGTTATTATTAATATATTCAGTCTTACCTTGATTTTGGTCCTACTCATAATCATTTTCATATCCACCCCTGTCTGCAGCTGAGTGACCACCATCGCCATTGTATTCAGCTCGTCTGGCAGTTGGGCGGCCTCTGGAACCTCGATGATTGCCTCTACCTCTGGGATAGCCTCTGCTTTGACCTCGACTCCCTCTGATGTTGGGCTTACCTCTGCTATTAGTCTCTCGACTATTAGGTTTATTCATTTTGGCAGGAGGTCCGTAAGCTTCACCGTTTCTGTTGGCAGACCTCTTATTTTGTCCTTGAGATGCACGATTAAAATTGTTTAAGCAATCATCTCCTTTATGGTCAGTTTCACAATTGCACTTGTAACAGAACCAGCGATTTGAGACTATTAGTAGACACTCTTTTTGCCAGTGTCCACTTCTGTTGCATCTGAAACATTTGTTTTTATAACTCCTGGATTTTTGTGAGCTCGCTGTGGATGTTGTTGGTTCTCTGGTCTCAGAATTCTTTGAACCAGCATCGTTATCTTCTTGGATACGAATCATGGCTTTCCTCAGAGCATCCAAATTCATTTCATTGCCTGTAGTTGTAATAACAGCGGAATCTGTACGTCGTATTTCAGGCATAACTCCAATGATCGCTTGGTACAAAGTAGAGCGCTTCTCTTGCTCTGTTAGCTTCTGAGGATCATCACTTAGCTCATGCTCCCTTATTATTTGATCAAATCTCTCACAGAAGTTGTGAACTCTTTCTCCTTTGTTCATCTTGAGGTTATACAGTTTGGTTCTTATTGAAGTTGGCGTGGAGCTAACTTCACCTTTTCTACTATCTCTTAATTTCTGGAGAATTTCCATGGGCTCCATCAAACCCAAGATCTTCTTGTGATAATCTCCATCGATATGACCAATGATTATGTCTTTGACAGAATTTTTGCTTCTCTGTTTTGACACAATCCAACCAAACTTCAAAACTCGCTTTTGAGGATAATTTATAATTCCTCTGAATTTTCGGTCTCATGTTTATAATGATATTTGTGCTAGATCCTTCGTGCACATCCTGGTTGTCATATGTTTTATGCTCTGAAAGTTGCATAGACCCCAGCCTAGACTTTTCAGCTTCCAGCACTTTGTTATGTGCCAGTGCTAGTTTATCTACTGCTTCTTTTACCAAGCTACGAGTAGCTTGATCTACTGACACATTTGATAACAAAGTTTTGGCCAACTCTTGAGCTCGTGAAATTACATTCTGTAATTCTTCAGCATTCTTTTCAGACGCAGATGCATTTTTATTCAGATTACGCAAGGTTATCTGAGTGTCGTTTTGTGAGTTTGAGCCAGAGGGTGAAGAACTATTGTTCTGCGCTCTATTACCGTCTTTATTCATCTCTGGATTTCGCAATAGTGTCCCAGTCGTATTCTCAGAACCTCTTTGTATTGTGCTTGATGCTGTGATAAAAAAACGCTCTGTTTATACCTGGAACATAGACAACTAATTTGCTATATAAAACATTATACATATGCTTACGTTTGTCGTTTTGACCATGGTTAATCTCCTCTCTCTTTCATTAACTCTTCCTCCTAAGTCAGTACCAGGTACTTCTTATATTTACCAAAAAAGTAATGTTTCATGCTTCTGAACTAATACAGCCGCACTGCAACCTTCTTAATCCGAAACAAGAAATCAGGCCCTCTGACCATGCAGAGCACACATGCACACCACTCGCTGATGGTTGACCCCGAGTGTTACCGCGAAAGTCAGTCAGTTTTGGGTTGCGCAAGCACATGTATGGGTCACGGCTTCGATAATACTAATCTCCCTAGTCAATGAACATACTCATTGCCGAACACAAGCTTTCATCTGAACATTGACCCCAGAACATTATGAATTTGCTTGACAAAAATTTACTCGATATGAATCCATGCAGTAAGTAAAAACTTCCCCAAAAGCCAGCAGTCCAAGTCTGACCGCAAGGCAAATCAGAGAGAGACACCAAACTCTGGAGAAAAAAAAACTGAAATTCGCTTTTAGCAGAAGATATCATAAAACTCAATTCATTGAGAGCAATTATTCATATGAAACTTTGGCTGAGTACCATATCTCTCATTTCACCTCATAAATTCAATAGTACTCTGAATCTCAATTCCTTTAAATTTTAATGCCTCTTAATTTCAATATCTTCTTAATCTTGATTTCTAATAAATTTTTATATTTTTTTTCAAACAGTTTCTCGGAATGACTCTGAAAACTGAAAAATTTAAATTTTCAGTATATACTCAAAGACTCTAATTCATAAATTTTATCGTCAAGAAATGAGAGATTTTTCATCAACCACACCTCGATTTACTCTTAACTCTCTTACTCAGAATAATAATTTAATTAAACAGCACGGTAGAAAATGTGAACCCCATTTTTCTATCTACGCGAGAGAAAAACGTAACATGTAAAGGACTAAAGACGTTCCACAAACTACGTACCGGCCCGGGAGATATCCGGAGAAATCGTTAAAACTCCCTCCGTTTTGTGCAAATGGAAGTAATACGCCTGCTCGCAAAAAAACAACGACCATTGAGTGCTGCGCTGCGCATGAACTCAAGGAGTCAGTGCGCGCGCGAGAGAGACTGCGGCTTACCCAAACGCAAGGCGCAGGAGCTCGCCACGAAGCCCGCCGCCACGCACACACACGCGCGAGAACGAGATAGAACGATACAGCGTCGCACAAACTACGTTTTACATTCGCGACTTCTCGCTCACGGGTAGTACCCAATCCGCGTCTCGCGAAACCTCTGCGACGCTACAAAAATATCTAACCGCGAACAGACACCGCGCCTGTCGTATCAACAAATCACTTCGCTGCCCGCTCACACCCGGACCCGCACGCCATGCACGCGCCGACAAGCTCAGCAACTCACTCGTTTTTAGTTTATCCGGCGTTGATGCAAATTTTTATGATTTTATCACGACACTCCCGTTCACATCTTAATTTCGACTCGTAATTTTGAATTGAACGAATTTTCACACTTGGTTTTCATGCGCACTCGCTTTCACGCAACCTCTGAGTTTCATACCGCCGGAAAAACTCACTGTTTACACAAAAAAACTTCAACTTACTTTATAGATCTTTGAAGAGCCGCTCATCTAAACCTCTGAAGAGCTGCTTATCTAAACCTCTGGAGAGCTGTTCATCAGACCCTCTGGAACGCAGAAACAAAGCACGCCGCACAGTTTCGAACTTCCTTCTCGATGCCGGCGTCGTCCTGATCAGCACACCCTCCGTACTCCTCACAGTTTTTGCCACTTAATCAAGCTAAACTCTCTGCCTCTTTTCCGTAGAAGAAACCACACACTCTTGTCCGAAGACGAAACTGCGCACTCTTATCCGTAGACGAAACTACGCACAATTTTCCGTAGACGAAACCACGGACTCTTCTACCATGTAGGATTTGTGCTGCTCACGCAGAACACACTCCCTGTTTAATATATTTAGAGGTTTTTCATGCGGGTGGTTCAATAAATTATTCACTGACACACAATTTCACATCAACACTCTGAAGCTCTTTATTCAAGTTCATCAACACTCGGAAGACTCAAATACGCTATCACATACCGATTCATTCGCGTCAACAGTCGAAGACAGAACAAAGAAACCTTCATCGGTCGCTCGTGCGCCCTCTATAGATGGCAGCAGTTGGGGAGAAGAAGACACTTCGCTTTGCAACGCCGTTCCTTCACTTTGGTCCATTGACAAAGCTACTTCTTACAACTTATATTAATTATAAATAATATTTTCATGTTAAGAATGCACGTGACTTCTAATCTCAAACTGAGAAAACTTTTTCGTCGAATTATAAAGTGTAAATATGATGTTAATTTATATAATGATGTTCATTTGTCAACCTTAAATTAAAGTAAAGAAGATTTCTGTTTAATTTCGACTTTTTAATGGAGAAAATAAAAAATGACTAGGAATCGATAATAAACTAGGGTCCAGCCTGGGTCAAGCTGGGCGATCAAGCCTGGCAACATAACCGGGTCCTGGCCAGATTTGGCCTTTCATTCGAGTTTGGCCCAGGCTAGATCACCATGCCAGAGCCTAGTCTTGCCAAGCCTGGGCCCTGTTTGGCCATGACCACATTTCTGCACGGGTAAATAAAATATAAATATAATAAAATATTTCAAATTTCAATCACCCACTAAAGCTACTGTACTAGTAGATGAGTAAGGCTGGGTTCTGAACCAAAAAGTAAGACGGAGTCTGGTTACGCATTATAAGTGGGACTCTGGATCTCACTTCTGAGCCACTTTTATAAGGCGGACTCTGGATATGTATGTATTCTGTTCATGCTAAAACCTTCCAGAACATTCTCGGAGTATCCTGATGACAGTATAGAATAATATTGTGCAATTATAAGAACCGAATTTATGTAAACAGCTTCAAGGTTATTTCTTATCTCAAATAAATATTTCGTGTAAATACTTTCAAGGTTATATTTTGCTTTATCCTGGCATTTTCTACCGATTCATATAGTTATGAGAAAAATAAAGATGATTTACTGCTTCCTTATAGATAATACTTTTAACTGAAAATTCCTGTCCTTATTTATTTAGTACACATTTAACGTGTGAAGAACATTCTGCATTCTAGAAAACTTCTGGAACTTTAGACTTAAGTGACAGATATAAGTATTATTAGAGAACATTTTACAGTTAAAGTGGTCCATGTCCTTATTAAGTTTCTAGAATATTTTGATGATGTCATCCTGAATTCCTACCTTACTAACATTGATACTGAGCCAAATCTATGTATTCAGATGCAAGAGATCTAATACAAGAGGGCTAAGGAGTCACTTTTACAAGAGGTAGATGCATCTCTACTTTACCGACATCAAGGCCATTTCACAGCTGTTACAAAATAATATTGCGCAATTGTAAGTGCCAAATTTGTCTAAAAAAACTTTTCTACACGTTTCTGGTAAAAGCTTCAGAAATATTCTATATGTCGTTTAATAATAATAATAATAATAATCAAATTAAAAATTAAATGAGTATCTAAATGAGTATTAAACAGAGTATCTGAGGATATACTGGAATTTCTCATTCTCCACCACTCAACGTATCAGTGCTACGAAGCCTGACATTGTCCTCCAAGATCTGAAGAACAAGATCATTTACGTGATTGAATTCTCGGCACCAGCCGATGGTAATATCACGGCAAAGGAGGGAGAAAAACAGGCGAAATATCAAGCACTTCTTTTCGAGCTGAGTAAGCTGTACCAAGGCTACAAAGTCCATCTTATAATTCTCATAATCGGCTGCCTTGGAGGTATGAAAGCTTCATTTATTAGCCAACTCAACAAGATTCCGGCTTGCCAGCGTCAGGCTCATTTCATCGCGAACCGGATGCAAAAGGCTGTTCTCCTGGGATCACTCCATCTGGTCCGTCAACACTGTTCCTCTTAAATTCTACAAAGATTGGTAGCTCTAAAAAAGTATCCAGAGGTGAAACCTTCATCTCCATCTGTCTTGTCTGCCGCGTAAGGTCATCCGCGGCTAGAGACCTGACTCCAGGGAACAGTGTTGCCCGATGTTATCACGCGTAAATTTCCCGCTCTTGCTTACCTTCTAGGACAGAAGGAGCAGAAGCGGATGACGTACACGTTCCAGTAGCTTTGGGATTGGTTTCTTTAAGGAATCATGATCGAAGCTTCCGGAGCCTACAACTTCTCTAAATAATCTGAGGATATATAATAATGCACAATTATTCAATATGTGTTCGGTTTATTCGAAGAACTCGCTCAATTGATACTACTGAAAGACAGTTTAATTAAAGTATTTATTAAAAGAACTGTGGTTCGTTCGATAATGGCTCTTAATGAAAATTATTTGTTCAATGAAATAACATTCATATTTAAAAATGTTGAGACTATGGAAGGAAGATTAATAGCAGAGATGGTAATGCGTATATATATAGTGGAGAATTCTGTTTCATGACTACAAATGCATATATTGCTTTCCACGAAAGATAAAAGAAGGAACTCTTTTTAAGAATATTTTACTCATATTGTATTACACGTACAAAATAAAAATGACAAAGATACCATTGAAGAGTATGAATCCAGCCAAGACAAAGAAGCATCAAAATAAGTGCTGGAACGTGAGCTGTTATATCAATTTGGATGAGTTAGGTGAATATTATAAGAATATAATTGTTGATTACATTACAACAGGAACGAATTTTTTCTTTTCAAACTAACATTTATTACATCATCTCATTGCTTTAAGCATAAACGCCTATGGTTTAAATTATAATGAAGAAAGAAAGGATAAATGATAATAATATGAGTGACGAAAAAGTTGCCAATGAAAAGATCATCTATCATTTCACATGAATCAGAAACCTACCTTTCCATAAAAATACAGTGGATTATCACTGAAACTTATGCAGACAATTCGCGAAATATTAAAACTGCATTTAATAGGAGAATTAATTGCTTCAACTTTTGTTATAAGTAGATTAGAAAGAAAGAAAAAACATACACAAGAGTAATAAATTTCTTATAGATGTATTCAAGTGTGGAAAATATACACATATTTAATCCTAAGTACATAAAACTGAGTAGTGAAATAAATTTCTTGTTATATTTATATTTACCCTGAGTCGGTACCTCTTGAAATTGTTCTATGCACCTTTAGCGAGGTTCTGGTGATTAGCATCCCACCTTAAGCTGTAGGCCCCCCCCATCATGCACTTGACTGCAACCCAGTCCGTGAATGATGGGGTAAAAACCAGGCTGTGCCCAATATGTCAAGGCGCACGCTCTTATCAGATCACTTGATTGCATTATAATAATAATGTGTCCGTGGCCGAAAGCTGTTATGCCAATTTGGATGAGTTAAGTGAATATTGTAATAATGTGAATGTTGATTACATTACAACAGAAGCGAAGTTTTTCTTTTCAAACTAACATTTATGATATCATCTCATTGGTTTAAGCATAAACGTCTATGGTTTGAATGAAGAAGAAGCAGTTTCAAGAAAGTCCACGAAACACCGTCTTATGATGAAGAAAAGAAAGGATAAATAATAATAATATGAGTGAAGGATCTGCAAGAGAGAACCATGTGATGTAATTGACTTAAAAGCTATAGACTAAATTAATTTTTATATTCTAAAAAATCAACTCATAATAAAGTGAGAGATTCAGAATCGTATACCGATATAGCTCAGATTTCACATAAACTATTAGCAATTAATATCTGGTAGCACCGTAATAATTCTTAATAATATTGATTCAACTATTTTCGGGATGAAGAACATATGATTCGAAAGCTCTTGTTAGAATTTATAAAATCAGCAACATAAATATTATAATGGACTGTAAGAAACGTTGAAATCATCTTTCGCATAATAGACTATTCTGGACGTTTAATTAAATAATACTAAAAATGCCGAATAAAGTATTGATTACGTGTATTAAAAATCTGCCATTATACATAACAAGACGAAGCTTTGTTTCACTAAAACGGGATCCTAAGTTACCAAAGTTTATCATAGAGTGAGTTACCATCGGATGCGTTGTTTTTTCTTGTAGTTGTAATTGCGTTTTCCGTGTTGAATCTTGAATGATCCTAAATCAAGTTGAATAAACTATTAAAATGTATGTGGAAGAAGGAGAAAGAATAGAGGGTGAGGAGGATGAGGGGGAAGGAGGAGGATACGATAAATATTACAGTTGAGTCAAGTAGATACTGAAAATATTAGATTCAATGATTATGTACTCTAAATCGTCTGTTAGAGTTTTTAAAAGCTGTGTTAAGCTTCCTACACTTGCTTCTTGAAAAATTGGTGCGTATATGTGACATTTGAATGTAAAAAATA
>CAKNXH010064602.1:0-10814 GCA_932178445.1 Andricus quercusramuli | reverse complement strand
TGTGGGTAGGAAGTGGAGTCATGGGCACATGTGTTAGAGAGGTGTACGGGAGAAGAAGATGGACAGTTGAGTGTGGATGAATGTGTCAGATGGATTTTGGATGGTAATGGACAGGGAGTGATGTGGATGAAAAAACTGGAAGAAATAAGAGAAAGCAAGAGATCAGGGCAGAGGCAAGCGGGTAATCCTGTGTAAAGGAAAGTAACTTGTGAAAATTTAAAGTTTTTAAATCGGTGAAAATGCATTTGATGGTAAGAGAAAACGGAAGCCCGGGAAGATCGCTCATTGTCTCTAGTCTAAGTGCAGTACTAATATGATTGTTAGTATGTAAGGCGTTGCATTAGAAAATAAGTAGCGGTTAAGGTAGACTAAGGATGAAATGTAAATATATGTACAGGGAGCGGAGGCCCTCAAACCCGTAAAAGGGAGAGTTCAAATATACAATACAACTAAATTTGATCTTTTTCGGGTAAAACTGCAACTATTTGGTTGAAAATTTAAGTACTCAGTTGAAAGTTTAACTACAATGCGAGAAATTAATTTTTTGGTTGACGATTCATAATTTCAGGATAAAATTCATCTCCTTGTTTGGAATTCAATTATTTCGCTGTAAATACATGTAATTTGTTAAACATTTGTCTTTTTCGGCTGAAAATTAATATTCTTGTTTGAAAAATCATACTTTTCGATTAAAACTCAACATATTTTAAGGATTCAACTGTTACATTCTTCGTTAAGTATTCTTTTCTTTTTTTTTTTTTTTTTGAAAATTCAACTCGTATGTTCAGATTTGAACTACATTGTAAATATTTTAATTTTTTATTGAAAACTGTTCTCTTCTAGTTGAAAATTTGAGTATTCATTCTCTATAGGAAATCCAACTATTCGGTACAAAAATTATATTCTTTGTTGAGTTTTATTGTTTTTTGCTCTTGGAGGAATATTAATTGTTTTACAGGAAATTCAGCTATTAGGTAAAACATTTATATATTTTTCTTTTTCAAATTCAATTACTTTTGTGAAAAATTGAACTGCTTCAAAATAAAAAATTCAACTAAATTTCATATTTTTTGGTTAAAAGTGCAACTATTTGGTTTAACATTAATCATATCTTTATATTTAGAGGATTCAACTATTTTGTTGAAAATACGGCTTTTTTGTGGAAAATTCTAGTAGTTCGGTTGAAAATTTAATTATTTCTGGAAATTTGTTGAAAATGTGTCTTTTTCGGCAGAAAATTAATCATCTTGGTTAATGAATTAATAGATTTGGGTTGAGGATTTAACTTATTTTCTTGAAGATTCGTTCCTTTTTGACAAGTTCAGCTATTTTTTTTTAGAAATGAAAGTATTTTTTCATTGAGTTATCAACTATTACATTTTATGTTAGAAGATCATTTTGGTTTTCTTCAAAAGTTTAATTTCTCGGTTTAAGGTTGATATACTATGTAAAAATTCATTTTTTGGTTGAAAATTGAACTATTTCGTTGAAGATTTACCCTCACTTGATTAAAAATTAATTTTTTTGCTGAAAATTGAACTATTTCATTTTTAGTTAAACACTTATCCGTTTTCGGTGAAAATTTTACGAAAATTCGTCTTTTTTTTGGTGAAAGTATACTCTCATTATTTGAAATTTCATCTTTCTTGTCAAAAATTAATTTCTTTGGTTTAAAATTCATGTATTTGATTCAAAATTAAATTCTTTTTGAAAAAACTATTCAGTTGAAAATACCTTTTTTTTGTTGATAGAAAATTCATATTCTGGATCGGAAAATCCACTATTCGGTCAAAATTTCATATTTCTGTTTGAAAATTCCTCATAGTAATTGGAAATTATATTTTTTGGATGAAAAATATTTTCTTTCAGTACAAAATTAATTTTGCTGAAAACTCGAATTTTCAAATTTACTTTTCAGACTGAAAATTGAAATATTATATTTTTTGTTTGTAAATTTAACTGTTTAGTTCAAAATTAAATTATTTTGTTCATAATTAAGTTTTTTGGTTGAAAGGTTGTCTCAACTAAAAATTTAATTCTTCTATTTTTTGTTAAAAGATAATTTTTTTATGAGAAAAAAAAAATTTAATTGAAAATGTGTTTTTTTCGGATGAACATTTATTGTTCTGACATTTTAACTATTCTAATTTTGGTTGAAAATTCCTTTTTTTGATTGAAAATTCATCGTTTTGACTTAAAAACACGTGTGAAAAGTGTTTTTAATATATTCAGAAACAACATTTATTTTGCATTAACATTATTTATCTTCTAGGTATGCGGTTAGTTTGATACCTAGAAGAATTTATATATACTAGTAGTCTTCAGACTAATACATAATAATACATTGAGAGTTGTAGTGAATTTCTTAAATATAAAATTAATTTTCTCATTTTTGTCATAACTGATGAAAGTTATTACGAAAAAGTAAAATGTATTTCGGTATAACTTTTTTATATGTGAACGTATTTGTTTTTGTTCACGTAAATGAGTAAATTCTTTTATTATAAAAGAAATGTATCCTGTCCTTATAACATTCTAGACCTTTATTAACTTTAAAGTCTCTTTCTTAATAATAGCTAAACAAAACAATAAAATTTCAAGATATAATTTTTTCCTTCTGCGGAAATCTGTTTTTAATTATTTTTAAATAATTTTTTAACGAATCGCATAATTCACTTTTAAAAATTTTTCTGCCTCATATATTCTGCGACTGTACTTGTAGAACATGTCTAATTTCACATGGATTCTTTATATAGACAAAAAATAATGAACTATAGGAGGGAGTGAGAGGAAAGGATGCCATCTTTGTATAGGAGGGATGTATGGTGGGTGGACTTTATGGTATGTGAAAGGTGGGTGTGTTCGTAGGAGGGAAATAGATAGCGGATAGGAGAGTAATCTGGAGAGTACAAGAGGAGATTATAAATGTCGAGAGAGGTGGAAAGAGGGAGTGATGCGCCGATCTCGTAAGATAGAAAGAGACAGCAGGTCGGAAGAGTGATCTAGAGACTACAAGAAGAGGGAGGGAGAGGATTAGTTCAAGGGAGGTGGAAAGAGGAATTTATATATCTATCTCCTAAGACAGAAAGAGATTGCGAGTGGAGCGGGTGTTTTTGATTTTCTTTTTTCCCTCGAAAGAACTTAGAGGAGGTCTGGTTCGTTGGTCGTGGGAGAGGGGAGAAGTTAGTCAGTGTGTCGGCTGAAATGGCTGGTATGCCAGCTGTCTCAGCGGAAACGGGCTGGCTGGTATGACAGCTAACCCGTTAGCGGAGGAAAGAAGGGAGAGGGCTTAAATGGCCAGAAAAACAAAGAATTACATTTGAGTGAAGTTTTTATTTTTTTTCAAGTTCCTACCATGTTGATTACAGAGAAAAGACGGAGCTCTTAAGTGGGATGGTGATGCGTAGTCAATTTGCTTCTGGCTAACTTCCAGCTGTAGGGTTTAAGTGAGACGGCTCTGGCTACCAGCTCACAAACACTTCTGCCGCTTTGGGCCCGTGCGCGCCCTTTTAACGGGGAGGCTGTGTGGGCGTTGCGTGGGAGTCGAGCGGAGAGGGTAGAAAATCGTTGGTGGGAGATGAGCGCGTCGAGTTCCGAGAGCGCTCTACTCGCGACTCTCTCCTCTACTCGCCCTGTCGCCTTGCTGACGTCAGTTCTGACGTCACTTCATGGAGTATCTATTTCTCTCTCTCTTACTCGTGGGTCTAATTACTAGTTATTATAATTTAATTCAATTACTTTTGTGAAAAACTGAACTACTTTACATTAAAAAAAAATTGAAATAAACTGTTTTTGATTCAAAATTAAAAACTTTTTTGGTTAAAATAAGAAAAATTTACAGTGAAAAATTTATCTTTTTCAGTTGAAAATTCCACTATTTGGCTGGGAATTGATGAATTCTATTGAAAATTCGTCTTTTTTGGTAGAAAATTCTTCTTGCTTGAAAAATTATCTTCCTAGTTTTTTCTTATTTAGAAGTAATTTTTTTAAACTGGAAATGTTACTGTTCCATTTTTTGCCGGAAATGTATCCTTTCTGGTAGAAATTAAATTTTTTTGGTTGATAATTGAACTATTTGGTAGAAATTTTTTTTTTTTTTTTGGAAATATCAGTTTTCGGTAAGGATTTGTTGAAAATCCGTCTTTTATGGTAAAAGAGGCTAATAAGAAATTTTACTCTTCTGTTTTTTGTTAATAATTCCCATCTTTGAAAATTATTTCTTCTCAGTTAAAAAATAATTTTGCTGAAAACTCGATTTTTTGAATTTACTTTTCTAACTGAAAATTGAAGTATTATATTTTGGTTTGTAAATTAAATTAAATTATTTTGTTCAGAACTAACTAACTGAAAAATATCTGGCTGTATTTTTGATAGTAAATTTATCATTTTAGTTTCAAATTCATGTATTTAGTTCGTAATTGCATTTTTTTTAGTGGAAGATTCATCATTTCAGTTGAAAATAACCTTCAGTTATTTTATTTTTGGTTTAAAATTTACCTTTTTTTGTTAAGAATTAATTTCTCTCATTGGAAAAACACTGTTTAGTTGAAAAATAGTGGTTTTTTGTTATAGAAAATTCAACTTTTGGATCGAAACACCACTATTTGGTCAAAATTTCATATTTTTGGTTGAAATTTATCATTGTGATTAAAAAGGATGTTTCTTGTTGAAAATTCGTTTCTTTTTAGTTGAAAATTATTTTGGTTTAAGAATGATTTTAAGCCTTCAGCTCGGTTCTGAGAAAATCCAAACTTGATTTAAAAAAAGCAAAGATTTCCGAAAATAGAAAAGTAAATTTAGATTTTTGAAGATTTCAAAATAAAATTCTTAAGCTTTTCATTGATCTTTAAATTTTCCGAGAAAATAAAAAAAATTTCCTAACTTTGCTGGAAAAATTTAAAATTATTTTTCATTTGGAAAAATTAATTAAAAATTAAAACATTTCAAAGAAGAATCATGATGATTTCAAGGTAATTTGTTTACTTTTCAAGATTTTCCAAAATTCTTGGGGAAAGTTCGAGTTCCAAGATAATAAAATTGTTATTAGACTCCTGGAAGATTTTGAAGTTATTATTTTCCAAACCAATAATTTCGCAGATTTTTCTTTTTAATTGAGGAGAAATTCGAAATATCTTGAAAGATATTTAGAATGTTTCGAAGTTTTTGAAAAATTGTAAAGATTATTTATAATTTGAAGAGAATTAAGTTGTTTTCATCAAATGTGGATTTTTGAACATTTCGAAAAAAGTAGGAAAACTTGAAATGATTTTTTATTTCGACTAATGAATTATCAATGAAAATTCAAAAACATGGAAAAGATTTCTAAAAATGTTGAAAAAATTTGGGAAATTTGTAGGTAATTCTTGTAATTTTGAAAGTTTCTCCAAATTTTTTTAGAAAAATTCAAGCTAGTTTCAAAGACTGAGATATAGGAATTTCAAACGAAAAGTATATTTTTAAAGATAGTTGACAAAAAAATTGGAAGCTTTTTACGTCTTCTGAAAGATTTCAAGAGAACGGAACATTTTCTTAAGTTCCCAGCAAAATTTTAAATGATTCTTTTTTCTAATTACTTTGAAGAGAATATTTAGAATGATTTTTAAATAATTGAAAACATCCATAAACTTGTCACAAATAAATCTGGAAGATTTTATGGTAATGCTTTTATTTATCAGATTTTTTTCTAAATTTCAGGAAAAATTCGAATTTTCTTAATAGATATTTAGAATGTTTCAACGTTCTAAAAATATTTTCAAGATCAATCAATTGTTAAAGAAAATAAAAAAAGATTTAAAAAGAATTTAAAAATGTGGAAGATTTGTGGAAATGTGGAAGTGCAATTATTGTAATTTTGAAAGTGTTTCACAATTCGCTAGGAAAATTCGAGAGGAATTTTAGAATTTTTGAAGAAATAAAAAATATTTTCAAACTTGAAAACTTTTCTGAAAATATATCAAATATTTCCGAATTTCTTCCAAACTTCTAAAAGTCCTGAAGCTTGAAAGGTCAAACAGCCTCCAATTATTATTCCGAGACAATCCGAGCGATATATCGGTTCTTCGATACCGCAACGATACGAGACGCAACCGAGATTTTTCGATACGATATCGAGACAGTCTCGTATCGAACGGCATCACCAAAATGAAGAAAAAATTGAAAATTGAAAAAAAAAAAATTTTCAGCATTATTCAAAGATAATATTATCAACAATAATGATGAATTGTTTAAACAATTATGCTTGTTAATATCAATGAAGCATACCTCTCTCTGATTGAAAATTGGACAAAAAGTGGGAAATTTTTTAAAAAGTCGTGACTCTATCTCCATTCTAAGGTAAAATGGAAAAAACAATAAGTATAAAGTACTATTTTACATGTAACAGAAGCAATTGGCATTTTAAAAAAAACACAAAAAAGTTATGATTAGCACCAAAATCTCGCAAAACCCCTTTTTCATATTGGAAAAGTACTATTTCATTCGTATTCAGTGGCTAATTTTGGAAAGAAATGTTGAGTTTCAATTCGATTAAGCTAATATTGAGGATTCTGAATCAAATTTACAAAAGCGCATTTTGTTCTTATGGGTAATACGTCGTTAAACTTAATGGGGCTATATTTAGAAAAAATGAATTCATTTTTGTGTGAATTCGATAAAATTTATTCATAGAAATTCGAGAGAAAAAAATTTCCAATGCCTTCACTTTTCCAAGTAATTTTTTTTTTTCTAAAAAGAATATGTTCTCTTTTATTACACATAATCGATATTGTGAAACCATTCCTTAAAATCGTAAAAAGTTCCATTTCCCAGAGATCTAATTGTTGGCATGACAAATACTATAAGCGTGTTTGAACTTGTTACCACAGATATGAGATTGTCTGATTCGTGTGAGAAAAGCGTGAGTGTGAGTGAGACGCCAGTTAATTATAATCTCTCTGACACACATGAATATGACTACTATGAACTTGGCCTTACTCTAAACATATATAAACCAGGGCATATCTGAGAATTCGTCAGTTCCCTTCTGCAAAAATGGGGTTCCTTTTCGGCTCTTCTGCCATCATGTTGATGGTCTCCAGCTATATTGGTAAGTGTAATAATAATTATTTTTATGCCAGTACCTGGAAAATGTTGATCCTTTATTCATTATCTCTTCAAAATGTTAAATTTGCGATTTTTATTTGTCTTTTCACAGGAATATCATCATGTATGTACCCATGGGATGGAAAGGGAAAGAGTGTAAGTCATTCTGGTCAGGATGATACGTCATTATACGGAATTCCAGATTTATCTAAACTTAGAATTGGAGGAGACGAAGAAAATGTACACAATCAAATGGAACCATTCCAGTCGACAACAACAGCTTATCAACATCATGCATTTTTACCTCCACTGGCTCATAATCCGGAAACGGGATTTGACTTTCCTGCTACAGGTTTACTTCCTTTTGGTACAAGTCAAAGAAATAACCAAGAATTTGGCCTGTTTCCTGCCATTCCCCTCCAAGGAGGACATCAAGATAACATTCAGCATCAGGTAACGCACAGCCCACATATTAGCACTCCACGTTTTAGAACACAGAGTACACCAAAAACAGAACCTAGTTCATCTGAGAACAAACAAAGAGATCCAGTACCCGACTCCAGGTTGATTGTAACAAATGACAAGATGGGCCGTATTGTTGTTCGTGATAACAAAAATGGGAATCGCTTAAGTAAGGATACTCCTATTGTGTTTCATAGTCCGGAATTCGCAGCATGGTTTAACTCAATCTATGTCGACCAAGGAAAGAAGAACCCTTTCACTCATCAAGTGCATGCATATGCTGATGCTCAGAATGCAGGACAGGCATCTGTAGTAGCAAATCACCCACACTCTGTCAATCACGAAGAGCATAACCTTTTGCAACAACAATGGTATGCACATGCTAATGCTCAGAATGCGGGAGAGGCATCTGTAGTAGCAAATCACCCACACTCTGTCAATCACGAAGAGCATAACCATTCGCAACAACAATGGAATCCATATGCTACTGCTCAGACTCCAGTTGACGCATATGTAGTAGGGAGAGACCCAGACCATTCGATGGTATTACACGATGGCGAATATTTACCCACAAATCACGGAATGCCGCCGAATACTCTTGATCAACATTATGGATATCGATTTCCTCAGGGTGGCTATGGGCGTAATAATAGACGCGGCCATCATCAATAATATTTTTAATAAACCAAGAAAACCATATCGAAACCAACAATTTTAATGGAAATATCATTCTAATCCCAACACTTGTGTTTTCAAATCAATTTTCTTATGTAATATTTCTCTATGTAGAGTTTTACAAACGCTATTGTATTTCTGCTTATATCTGCTTCTCAAAGAACTTTGTTTATCATCTAATAAAAAACAGGATTTAAAAAAATATGCTGTACTTTTTTCATTCCTTTATCATCGTAATTAGTTATGTCAACTCGAAATTGATGAATATAGTATGTGTGTGGGTGTGTGTGCCAAAGTTAGTTTATCCTTCTATCAATAAAGCCTTGGCGGAGATAGCGTTGGATAAGGAAACAACCTTTTGTATGTTTAGGAATTACAATCGACTTCCTTAGGTGATTTCATTAGAATTTCGAAACCGTGAAGAATAGAAAATTTGCACAACATAAAGCGATGATGTGAAAATGTTGACTCTGTCAACACAATAAGAATGTCATATTGTGAAATCGTTACCATGATGTTTGTCTTCAATTTGGAAAGATTATCTTCTCATTCTTTGAACAATGTTAAGAAAGAAAATAATATTTGCAATGTTAGAATAATAAGGAATCAATAAATTATAAATTAATAATACCAATTCAGGGTCCTCAAGCACTACTTCTCAACAAAATTATGTGTTTGATTTTCGAAATTTGCTTCGGTAGTTAAAAATTAATTTCGTCAACAGCAAATTAAACTTTTTTATTTTTAGTTGAAAATAAATCTTCATTACGTAACGCTTGAATCATAAAGTTGAGAATTAATATATTTTGTTGGAAATTTGATTTGAAAATATAAATATTCCATTTTTTGTTAAAAATTGATCTCTTTCAGTTAAAATTCTTTTTTTTTATTATTGAATATTCATAATTCTAGTTGAGAATTCATCTTTTTGCTTTAAAAGTGAACTATTATATTGAGAATTTTTTTTTTTATTTTTCAAAATTATTCTTCTGGACTGAAAATTCAACCATTGCAGTTTTGGTTGAAAATTGATCTTCTTTATCTGAAAATTCAACTATTTTGTTAAGAATTATTTTTTTTCCGGTGGAAAATTAATTTTCTTTGTGAAAGATTCATTTTTTATAAAAAATTCAATTACCAGTTGAAAAATTTACTTTTTTCGGATTAGCTGAAAAATTCACTTTGACTGTTTTGGTCGAAAATTGGACTTTTTTTGGTTAAAAATTCAAGTCCTTGGTTCAAATTTGTTTGCCTTCTTGAAAATTAATTTCCATTAAATTAATTAAAATTTTTTTCTTTCTTAGTAGAAAATTAATGTACTTTATGGAAAATTAATTTCTTAATAGGAAATTCAATTATGAGGTAAAAAATTTCTTGAAAATTGATCTTTTTCAGTTGAAAATCTGACTATTCATTTTTTATAAAAAAAATTCAACCATAAGGTAAAACATTTATATATTTCTTCTTTTTTTGAAAATTCAATTACTTGGTGAAAAATTGAACTACTTTGTGAAAAATTCCTTTTTTCTTGTTGGAGGTTCACTTCTTTGGTCGAAAAACAAGATATACTATTACGTTAAAAATCCTTATCTTTTTAGTTAAAAATTAATTTTTACAATCAAAAATTTGATTAAATTTCATCTTTTCTGGTCAAAAGTGCAGCTACTTGGTTGAACATTAATCCGTTTTTTTCAAGGATTTAACTATTTTGTTGAAAATGCGACTTTTCTGATTGGAAATTTAAGTGTTTGGTTAAAAGTTTAGCTACCTTATTAAAAATTAATTTTTTTGCTTGAAGGTTTTTTCTGAAATTTTCTACATTCTGTCCCATTTTCAATTATAGTAAAGTAATAATAAATTCAAGTTAACAAAAATAATAAATCGAACAATTTATTATTATTTTTAATAATATTATCCTTTCTTCGATGATAGAAATTTATAGTTTTTTCTGAAATTTTTAACCATTTGTCTATTTTTCACATGGAGTGATTTAATAATTAATTAGATTTAGCAGAAATAATTGTTTGAATGAATTATAGTTGTATGTAACTGTCTTGATCTATATTAATCTCAGATATTTGTGGTTTTTTCTGAAACTTTTAACTTTTTGTCCACTTTTCACTTAGTGAGGTAATAATTAATGCAAGTTGACAAACATGGTTATTCAAACAATTTGTAATTTTCAATAACTATCTTCTTTCAGAGTCATGCTGGAAAGTTGCTTTTTTCTTTTTTAGTTTACTTTTTGTTCTGTTTCGTTATGAAAAACAATCATTTTTTTAAACAATTATTTTTGCTCAACTAAAATCATTATTAAGTTACTTCAAGTGAAAAATAGACAAATAGTTACAAATTTTAGGGAAAATCGCAAGTTTCCACCATAAAGCAAAGATAATAATATCAACGATAATAATAAATTGTTTGAACAATTATTTTTAATAATTTGAATTAATTATTACTCCACTCAAATTAGTAATGGAAAAAAAGTTAAAAAAAATTCAGAAAAGAACCACAACTATCTAGTGTTAATATAGAAGAAGAAGAAACGATAATAATTTGTTTAAATAATTGTAGTTGCTATATTGAATCAAATTTTA
>CAKNXH010064600.1:60397-101342 GCA_932178445.1 Andricus quercusramuli | reverse complement strand
AGTAACCGCACTGAGCTCATACGTGCAACAGGAGAAAAAACTTCTTTGTAGTCCACACTAGCACGTTGGTTGAAACCTTGAGCTACTAATCGTGCTTTTTTCTTCTGAAATGTTCCGCTTGAATCTTGTTTGTTGCGCAGGATCATTCTACATCCTATCAGACTTCTGCCTTTTGGTTTGTCAACTATTTCCCAGGTCTTGTTCTTCAGCAATGATTTGAATTCCTTCTTAATTGCATCCTTCCATCCTGCAGCTTCGGAACTCGACATTGCCTCCATGAACGGCACCTCAGAAAGATTGACTTCTTCAGGAATGATTCTGAATACGCAACATTGGTTAGGATATTCTGCAATTTACAGATGAATACTTTCTTCTAGATTTTCTTCCAGATCGGAATGCTCTTCGAAATGTCTGAGTTCTCCTGGATATTGCTGTTCTCCTCCAAGGTTAGCCAATTGATTTTCCTGTACATCAGCATTATCCAATTGTTCTTCCATTCTTCGAACAGTTGGTTGGTACATTTTACGAGGTCTTCCCCTATTTCCAGAACGGACTATTCTTGGCCTTCCTGGTCCTCTTCTAGCTGGTTGTTCATTTACCTCTACTGCAGGATTCTCTAAGTTTTGGATTTCTTCAACTAGAGCTGGTTGAACATTTTCGTTAATTTCTTGCCTCATTATGTAATTGAACTCGAATTCCATTGTTTTAGGTTCTGGAGTAGCTTCAAGGTTCTTGAGATTTTTAGACAGATTCAGTACTTCTTCGTTGACAAACTCTTCATACTTTGCTTGTTGGAATTCGTTCAAGAATGTTACGTCTTTCGTAGCTTCTATTTTCTTTTCAAATGGGACCCAAACTCTGTAAGCCTTACACCGACCTGAGTAGCCGACGAACATTCCTTTCCTTCCTCGTGCATTGAATTTTCCCTTTCCTGGTCGGTT
This sequence comes from Andricus quercusramuli, assembly GCA_932178445.1. Classification (NCBI taxonomy): domain Eukaryota; kingdom Metazoa; phylum Arthropoda; class Insecta; order Hymenoptera; family Cynipidae; genus Andricus; species Andricus quercusramuli. Next base: position 100,401 of record CAKNXH010064600.1, on the reverse strand, counting down.
ATCAAGAATGATTACTTTACAACCAAAAGGTCTCAAGTACGACAGAATTGGATCATTTCCAGTCCATAAAATAAAAGGAATTTTACCATCCAAAGAGTTTGAAGGGCATCTATTTTTAATATGTTTAGCTGTGGCGACAGCTTGTGCCCGGAAAGATATGGCAATTCCAGATTCAATCATCATACACCGGGCTGTTTCGATGAGAGTTCGGTTTCTTCTTTCAGCGATGCCGTTTTGTTGCGGTGTGTAAGGAACAGTGAGTCTTCTTCTAATGCCGTTTTGTTCCAAATAGTTGTCGAATTCTTGATTGCAGTATTCTTTCCCATTATCTGTTTGTACACATTTTATTTTCTCTCCAGTGAAATTCTCGACCGTGACTTTGTACTTTTTGAATGCTGAAAGAACTTCATTCTTGTTGCGTAAAAATTGTACTTCGCAACCATCGAGTTTTATCGTCAATAAAAGTGGCTACATACCGCGTCCCTTCATTTGATTGACACCTCATTGGACCACACAAATCCATATGAATCAGGTCCAAGATTTCAGATTTCCTTGTGGATATTTTAGGAAAAGGTTTTCGTGTCATTTTGCCTATTAAACAAACTTCACAAGGGGGGAGGTGATCCTTTTCATTGAAATTTATTCCTATAGCCTGTTTATATTTTAAAATGTGTTTTAAGCTGCGCTTATTTAAATGACCCAATCGTCGATGCCACATCTCCAGTTTTGTGGTAGATGGTGTTTCGGAAGCTATACCTGCACATTCGTCATGTTCATGAAGATAGTAGAGATCGTTGACTCGTTTAGCAACTGCCTTCGAGTCCCCTCGAAGATTGATGACGGTGGCCTCGTGCTGATAAAAAATTACACGATGTCCTTTATCTGTTATTTTAGCGAATGATAACAAATCTACTCTCAAGTCAGGTACATACAACGTATCCTCTAGATTAATGATATTTTTAGAATGATCAACTAAAGTGGTTATTTTTACTGTACCTTTCGCCTTGATTTCTGTTGATGCGTTGTTTGGTAAGTTCAAGATAGAATCATCAGGTTTCTTCATATTTTCTAATTTTTCAGCACTGCAGCACATATGAGATGAACACCCACTATCTAGGCACCATTTACTGTGACGAGATATTTTCTCTGCTTGCAACGCTACCTGTTTCGATTCTCCACTTGTTGTGGATAGAAAACTGACTTCTTCTACCTTTTTCGCCGATTGTGATGAGCGTTGATCGATTTTTTGACAATCTGAAGCCTTATGCCCTCGTTGTTTGCATCGATTACATTTATATTTAAAATATTTCTTCGAATCGGTTCTGTCACTGTTTCTGGAATCCTGGTTTCTCTGCGATTTCCATTGTTCACCATTCCTGTTGGCAACCATTGCGTTCTCCATTTCTTCTTTTAAATCCCGTTTCCTGGAACCAAATTCTTCAAATAATTTTAATTTTTAAATTTTCCGGATCGGGAAGGTCATCTCTGGTTTCAATTGCACATTGAAAACTATCAAAAGACCTAGGTAAGCTCTGTAGTAATAAATTAGAGAGGAGTTCTTTATTTATTTCGATCTCCATTTCACTAAGTTTATCAACGGCGTCGAAAGATTTATTTAAATGCATACGTACGTCCTCATCTTCATGCATTTTATTCAAGGTCAACTGCTTCAATAAAACTCCCTTTCGAGCAGGTCCTTTAGACTGATATATTGATTCCAATTTTTGCCATACCTGACGTGAAGTTTCGCATCCTTTAACTTGTTTCAGCTCTGACGGACTTATGACTAGAATTAGATCAGACCTTGCTTTGCTGTCTGATAGATCCCATGCCTCCGCTGCTAGCTTTGATGCTTCATTTCCATCGACGATTTCTGGACTCGTCTTCTTTCCGTTCACGTAGCCCCAGCTGTCATTTTTTATAAGAAGTGCCTGTGCTTGTAACTTCCAAGTGTCGTAATTATCCTTGAAAAGCGGTTCAATACGAAAGCTTGGAGTAGATATTTCTACAGCAAATTCAAATTCGGTGACGTTCGGCACTTCAGGCCTGTTTCTGATTTCTAGATAACTGAATCTCGGAAAAGATTTGAATTTCAATGTATCACGCACTAATTAATTTGAACGATCTCTAGGCCTATAACCTGTTGAGACTTAAATTAGCAGAGCGTTGAGATTCATAAATAAGTGTATTAATTTATTATAGAAAAACTATTTATTCCGGCTTTCAAATTTGACATCATAAACACAATAGTTTGGTTTTGACAGAACAGAATAGAATGAAACAAAAGCTTCACTTGAACATCCGTTCTTTTCTCAAAATTCAAATAACAAAATACTTGCGTACGCAGATCGCTAATTCAAATTCAAATTATATAAAGAAGTTTACCGTTCCAACAAATACAATCAAGTTCACCCAGTCCCCACCATGGGGCGCTCTGGCCAATCACAGGCATCATAGAGAATACATACATAAGAACAACATAACCTGAAACTTCAGTTTCAAGTCAGCCCTGAAGAAGTGAACTGCAATGTTCACGAAATGTCAGCAACATTCATAGTTTCGCACACGATTGAAACCCGAAAAATATCTACACCTGCGAAACCAAAATTCCTTAAGGAAGTTCTGTTTTCTACATCTAGAGTAGCGTGGAACCACGTGTTCCCCAGGTGATATTTGGGAAGATCCAATTGTTCCTCCGAAACCAAATTTCCTAGAGGAAGTTCGTTTTGTGCACCTAGAGTAGCGTGGAACCACTTGTGCTCCAGGTGATTTGTGGGAGGATCCAAACATTCCTGTGAAACCAAATTTTCTCGAGAAAGTTCGGTTTTCCGCACCTAGAGTAGCTTGGAACGACGTGTTCTGCAGGTTATGTTCGGGAAGCCGCAATCGCTCCACGTGGGCTCGCCGGAAGTCTGATTTTAGGAGGAAGTTAGGATTCCTCCGTCAGTTTTCTTAATGACTACCAGTAATTGCCTACCGCCCACCGAAAAATAGATAAACGCCTGGACATTCTACTCTTGCCACTCAGGCGAACTTGAGTTTTTTCAGTACTTTAGGATCCTTGGAGTACATTATTTGAAGAAACAACATTCAAACTTTGCACCGAGTATATCAAACACGTATTCTCCGGAAAATTCTTATGTTTTTAAAACTACTGGACCCTGGAGTGGCAAGATATCCAATCCATGCATTATGTGTAAAAGAACACATGGTGTTCCGGCGACGTCCTGATAATAACATATTTCAACGGTGAAAACGTATTTTACATCTTCAAAAACTCAATCTAAGCTGGATTCTGTTTGCACCCCCAAATAGAAGGTTATCAGCATAGTTCTACTGATCGTAGTCTAAGTCCTACTTGCTGCCAGGATCTGTTTAGGTTTTCTAACTCTGTGAGCGACGTAGATTTCCAAACAGAAATCGATTCAGAATGATTATGACCACCAGAAAAATAATTTTTGGAAATCCAATTAGAAATCAGCTCAATTTGTACTTCAAATTTCAAATTATGCACACACATGGAATATATGAACGGAAACAAAAAAAATTGCAATTCAGAAATTTTTTCCTATTTGGCAATATAAAGAAGAACCAAACAGATACTGATACACAATGTATCGGATCTATTGGACATTTCGTGACTCCACCTTTTTTCACTCTTATGGGACATTTCGGGATTTTTTTCTGCATATAGGAGAACAGCAGTAGTGATTGCTACCCCCTTTAATTTGCTTTAAATAATAGAAAAATGTAACTATTTAACGTAATTTATTCGAGTTACTCTCATATGAGGAAAATATGATCAAAATTTGCACTTTCCTACTGGCTGTGTGCGAAACCTGGAAACGAAGTTGAAAACAATAGCCAGCGCACGAAGCAGTGAAGTGAGAAATTGTGTACCTAAATTTGGCAGTGTGTGGCAGATGGAAAGAGGTCAATAACGTGTATTTTATTATTATTATGCCGTTAAGCCAAATCACTTCCGGGGTAAACGTAACTCGTTTGTTTCTGGCCTTGTTATACTAGTAGGATCAAGAAATTTATATGGCACTGGCAGTCAGGGGATGTGAAGGAGAGGGAATTATTTTAGATCAATCGAGAAATCACGTGTTTCTTAATCATACAATATGCTTCTGCAGAAACAAATTCACAGTTTGCCTATTTTTCAACGACTATGCTTCATTTTTGTTCACAGAATCGATCAATAATTTCTTTGCAATAACTCTTTGCTATGATACTTTTATTGTTTATAAAAATTGTTAAAATAATTTATAAATGTTGTCAATTTGGAAAGTGTCATAGCATTAATGGAAACAAATATTGAGTGTGTTCGTTGAAAAATAGCCAAACTCTGAATCTTTTTATGAATATTGTTTAAGTAATCAACAATTGTTGTCAAATTGATAGAGAATAAAATTGTACAAATTGCCATTTCTCCACTTTTTTTGTTAACGCAGAAGTGCAGTTAAAGAAAATTCGAAAAGCGGCTCTCATAATTTTCTTCCAAATTTAATTAGTAGTGATTAAAAAAAAAAGATCAAAACCGATTAAGAATTCTCGGCTCTAGGTTGTTTTGGCACAAGTTTTAACGTTTTACCCCAATGTGCAGCGGCAAAAAATGCATATTTTTGTTTACAAATTTGTCTGAAACTTTGTATAAAGGGGTTTTTGTTGTCACGGTTTTCGAGTTTAACATACAAAATTACAAATTCAAAATATCGGTACCAATATAGCTAACTTTAATGCAATTTCTTTAATTTATTTTGCTGAAATATAATACAAGACGATTTTTGGGGCCGCTGAAACTGAATTTAATATAAAAATCACAAAATAAAAAATGGCTGATCGAATACGGCTAACTTGATTGCAAAATTTTTATTTATATGCAGGAAAGCTGGTACATTATATGGGTTTTTTGGCTCACTGCAACCGAATCTTGTATCAAAATTTAAAAATTTTAAATGAAGGATTCCATATGACAGACTTAAATGTGATAAGTTTATGTATTACACTCGGTTTCGGCGACTCAAGAAACGCTGTTCGGGATCCTACATTTATTCACACGAGTTTGACTATTGTGTTGTGGTATGATACACATTTCGTGTCACTATTTTTCAGTGGACGTTAGTTGATTCCTTTATCATGCACACAGTCTTAGGTTTAGTATTTTTCTAGTATGTATACTATCGTCGAGAATAGTGCGCACGGCTCTTGTGCGCTTTTTTCGGTAAAAAAATTCCCGGTCATTTCCCGGCCATCAAAAAAAATTTCCCGGTCATGCTTTTAAGCGTTTCAAAACATCTGTTTGTTTAATATTCCGAAAATATCAACTTTAATTTATGTTGAAGATAACACAAACTTTGTTCATATACATAATACTGACCGATTCAGTACAAACAAAGCGATTTTTACCCTAACTTAAGGTTAGAAATACTTTTTTTACTTAAATATAACCCCCAGTAACTATTGCTTTCAGAGAGAGCGTTTACGTGTTTCTAGAAGTAACATTATAATATCATGAAATTTCAGCACGAATTGAAAAAAATCATCGGTTTTTTAACTACCAGAAATATTGAATGTTGAACTAACCCACCTAGTGACTAAAATATAACTTTTACAACAGGAATTCGTTTTGTAAACGAAACGATATCACAGGGTTTTGACTTAATACAAAACATATTTGAAATATTTCGTAGTAGTAAACACTTTTACATTTAGTGAACCAGTTTTTTGATCTCTTGATCGATGACTTTCAAGCCCGAAACCGAATTTCGTTGAAAACTTTGAAAATTACCGGTCACCGTAAAAATTCCCGGTCATTTCCCGGTTTCCCGGTCCAGCAGCCACCCTGACATTCTGTGTCTATAAAGCGTATGAAAAATTCCAGATTCCTCTACAGTGAGAGCAGCGTGCGGGAATGTAACATTCCCGCACTGAATCATTTACGAGCGCTTGTCTTTAGTTCGGAAATTAATACTCACACGGCATGTGAAACAATTATGCGGCGTTGCCCGGGCAACTCAACTGACCGCATTTGTTTTCATGACGCTCATAGAAAGCTGTCAAACATCCGACCAGTCGATATGAATACAGGTGCCAAACATGTGAAATAACCTCTGTAACAGAAAACGTGCTCCTGGCATATTTTGATGAACTCTCGAAAAGTCTAGCACCCTCAACACTGTAGGCACGTTACTCAATGTTTTTTTTTTAAGTTTAATTTAATAATATTGTGAATCTATATTTGGTGGTTTTCCTTCAGTCAGGGGGCTTCGCCCCCCGAACTCCCCACCAGGGGCTTCGCCCCCTGCACTCCCACCAGGGCTGCGCCCTGGACCCCCCGCGCCACCGACCTCCATATCGTATTTTTCATTGCATTTTCATGCATTTTTTGCAAAAAATATCGTGTGTGACATGTGCTGGAAGACATTGACTTGTAACACAATGTACTATTCTTGACGTTCTGAAAATAATATAGCACGTGAGAAGTTTAAAAACAAAATTCAAGATTTTCTAAAATTTTCTACAACTTCAATTTTTAGCACGATCTAGGGAAATTTTTTCAAAAACCTGAAAATTATATGACATCGAGCCTGAAATCTTATCTTCATTTTAAGTCAAGAAAACTTTAAAAAATCTCCATAGGTACTCGAGATATGATTAAAAATGTTCAATCGTATCTGAGATGTCATATAATTTTCAGGTTTTTGAAAAAATTTCCCTAGATCGTCATAAAAGTTGAAGTTGAGGTAGAAAATTTGAGAAATACTTGAATTTTGTTTTTGAACTTCCCACGTACTGTATTATTTTCAGAAGATCAAAAAAATATTTGTTGGGTACCACTATACGTGGTATTTTATAAGCTTTCCGACAGTTTTTTATAAAATGCCCTATCTCTTTTTTTTTTATCGAAATATCGTGGTTCGAAGTCAGCAGTGATTTTTAATAGCGCTCACAAGAGTCGTGCGCACAATTTCCGACGGTAGTGTACTTCAGCCTATACCTGCCATTTAGGGCATTGCAATAAACCCTTCTTGCTCTCTCTCTCCCTCCCCACTCTCTCACGTCCTACGAAAAAGTAGATTATATTCTTGAAAATATAGACAAAATTAAAGGAGAACAGAGAAAAGGGGGTGACTTAAAAAAAATATTATTGGAATAGTTGAAGAAGTAAAAAAAAGCAACGAAGGGATTAGCTGATGAAATGTTAAAATTAATTAAAACGGAGATAAAACATAATATGGAGATGATAAAAAACGTGATCAATAAAGAAATACATGCTTTAATGGAAGATTGAAATATGATAATTTGAAAGGAAATAAAAGAAATCAGGCCTTTAGTTACAGACATGAAAGAGCTAAAAGAATTGTTAGAAGCTAAGGAAACAGAGGAACAAAAATATTGAGTGTGGGAAAAATGATAGAAAAAAAATCGTATACCGAAAAATTGAAAAAAAAGGAAACATGAAACGGTTATTTTAGTAGAGCCTGTACAAAAAGATTCCAGGAGTTTCAAAAATGAAAAACATTGGTAAGCGATCTGTTATAATCGAAGGTGATAGACCGCAACAGAGAGAAATGTTGATTAATTCAGTACAGGAACAATATCGATTGTGGTATAGACGTCACCTAGTATTTTTAAAGCAGTAATGGCGAAGCAAATGGAATGGGAAGGAAGTGTGTTGTTACTGCGCTGGAAGCCACTCTCAAAAAGATTCTAAAATAGAAATAATTGCAAATGTATAAACTGCGTGAGAAATAGAGGACAGAGTGCAAGTAATAATGAAGATCAGTTAAAGAATTCAACTTATGATAAAGAGTGTCCTTGTTTTAAAATAATAAAGGACATTCAGGGTAGTAAGAATAATTATGCAAATATATAGCAATCAAGTAATAAACAGGTAATCATACTTAGTTTAAATGTACAAGGTTTAATAAGTAAAAAAGATCTAGTCTGTGATGACGAAATAATTTTTCTGTATTTGAGGATTTAACTGTGATTAATATTGTAGATTTCCATTATTCACAGTATGTGTGATTGGATTTCTCAACAGATCGATAATTACCATCTCTGATGATAATACCGATTCCTATTTATAAAAAAGATGAGCTAGAATATATTGTTATAAAAACTTGAAACCAATGATATTGGCTTTAAATGAAACACATGTTTATGATGATGTAGCAGTCCATGAATTACAAATAAACGGGTACAAATTAGTCAGATGTAACACGTCTTGCAGAAGATCGTGTGGAATATTAGTTTGCATAAAAAATGGAGTAAGATTTGAAGCAATTGAAAGTATAGACTGTGAGAACGTCATGTGGCTATCTCTAATTAGAATATATGAATCGAAAGATTGCTAAATTATTGGAGTAGTTTATCATTCGCGTAGTACCAGCGACGCAGAGTTTATACGATTATTAGAAGACGAGGAGTTGAGCTTAAGTCAGTTAAATACATGAAAGAATAGTAGTCTATTAAATATAGCTGAAGATCAAAGTCTGAATCCAAATTCAGATAGATTTGTAGAAATAACAAAAGCTTAAGAGAAATAAGCACCTTATGTAACGAAGGATATTAATAGTACATTGTGCGCCAAGGAACTTAAGTCGGTCATTATACGCCGCGTGTGCGTTTGCAATACAAGTCGTAGACGAGCGCGAAGCGCGAGGCGGAGACGAGTATTGCAAACACACAAGGCGTAATGACCGACGTAGTTCCATGGTGCACATTATACTTTATACACCAAGGGCATAATTTGCAAGTTTTTTGCCCCCGATTATCATGTATCACAGGGGAGGTCTGACGTGGCGAGTCGAATCGGTACAATTTACTTTTAGCGCTGGTTAACAAGATTTTTACTGAGCCGGTTGATATTTGCTCGTCTTAACATTTTTGAAAAATATGAAAATTTTGGATATTTTTGAAAATTTGAAATTTTTTGGGGGATTTGAGTAATTTTTGAAAATATCTATAATTTTCAAAAATTTCTTGAATTTCCAAAAATATCCAAAAATTTCAAAAATTTTATAAATTTCGAGAATTTTCAAAAATTTCTTAAATTTTCAAAAATTGTAAAAAATTCTATAATTTTCAAAATTTTTCGAAATTTTCAAATTCTCAACATTTTGAAAAATTTTCCGAAATTTTCAAAACAATTTCAAAATTCTCAAATTTTTAAATTTTTTTAAAAATTTACCCCCCCCCCCCCCCGCCACCACCTTCACCCTCCTCCCAACCCACCCACGACACCCCTCTGTACCTCCCCCTTTATCTGTAGGTTTATCATGTACGAAAAGTATTTCTTCAATGCTCCGATGATACGCGGACTATAGTGGATAGTGGTGGGAGCAGTACAATAATGGCCCCATTATTGTACAGTACAATAATGGGGCCATTATTGTACTGCCCCCACCACTGACCCATAAAGGGCTACTTAAGTTCCTGAAAACAGGCACGTAATACGCCCGAATCATGCCTGCGGCGTATAAAGAAAATTTAATTAAAAAGAAATGGTTTAAAAGTGATATATACGATGAAATAAAAAAAAGGATAACTTATACTTACTTGCTAAACAATCAAAAATTGTTGAAGATTGGGCGAATTATAGAAGTTGCAGAAATCACGAAGTCGCATTAATAAGAAAAAAAGAGAATATAATAAAAATAGATTAACAGAAAACAAAAATAACCAGAGATGAATGTGGAAAATAATCAGAGAGCTTGTAAAAGGATAGTCTAAAAATATTATAGATAAGGTGACATTTAAAGACGTTGAATATAAAGATAAGCAAGAAATTGCCAAAAAATTTAATAAATACTACATAGAAAGTGCTCAAGAAATTACTGAATTATTATGTAACAATAACATAAGTAATTCTGTTAACTTGAATTTAACAAATTATGAAAATAATGACTTTGAACAAATCAACATAGCAGATCTTAATCAAATAATAAATAAGATAGAAGGTAAGAAAGGGGGCGAGAGTGGAATAAATACATCTATATTAATAAAAAGTTAAAAAGTACTAGGTAATAAATTTGTAGATATTATAAATCAGGCATGGAAGGAAGACACATTTCCGCACAATTGAAAATAATCAACAGTTATACCAATACCAAACATTACAAATACGAATAAGGGTGAGGAATTCATACCAATTAATATGTTACCAACTTATGAAAAAGTCTTAGAATTGGTAGTTAAAAATAAGGTAGAAGAATGTTTTGATAACCACAACTTATTTACAGAACACCAATCTGGATTCAGAAAGAATCATTCATGTGAAGCGATGCTTCAAGATTTATTAAATGCTTGGAAAGAAGAAATTAGTGAGGGAAATCTAGTATTAGTGTTCTACCTAGATCTCAAGAGAGCTTTTGAAAGGGCAGATAGAAGCATTTGGTTGAAGAAATTAAAAGGTTGTGGAATAAAAGGGCATGTTCTGCAATGGTTTGAAGATTATTTAAAAGATGGGAAACAGTATACAAAATTGGGAAATATTTGAAATCATCTAGTATCAATGTCCAAAATGGAGTGCCGCAGGGCTCGGTTTCAGGACCACTTATTTATAATGTGCAAATTAATGATATTGTCGATGTTGTTAGCAAGTGTGCATTGAAATTATCGGCCTTATGATTTTTTGCATGGCAAAAAGTGTACTTGAAGCCGAAGAAATCATGAAAGAAGAACTAAGAAGGGTTAAAAATTGGTTATCATCTAACGAATTAAAAATCAATACGCAAAAAACAAAATGTATGACAATAAGCAGTACAAGGAGAAAAGTTGATGATGTAGATGTAAATCTTCAAATTGATGGAATAGATATTGAAAGAGTTAAAAGTATGAAATATTTAGAAGTGGGAATTGAAGAAAAGCTCAGCATGACTGAACACATAGAATATATAACTAGGAAGATCAACAAAAAGATTTAGTTTCTGAAAAGATTGTCGTATTCCGTATCTCAAAAGACAAATCATTATTTTTAAGAGCAGTATAGCACCCCATTTTTAATATTGTTCGACGGTTATGTTCAACGCCAATGAAACATCTGTAGATGAGCTACAAAAATCTCAAAATCGGGCAATGAGAGCAATATTACATTTTAGTAGGTACAGTGGCAATGCGGTGTAGAAAGCAATGCGTGGCGCCTGAAGATGGCACAGGATGGTATAAAAATCGATGCCGTGGGAGCGGTAGCAAGTTTTATTGCATGTTACAAAAATTAGAGAAAGGACAAAGGTGACCATATGCTAACATTGCGTGGGTTTTGGGCACGTAGCAGCTACTTTTCAGGGGCCTCATAGGTCGGATCTCTGATGAAAGTGTGGAAAGGAGCAAACCATGTATCTGGATGTGTCAAATTCTTCTAATCGTTGGCAGAACATAGGAAACAAACCTAAAAATGATCCGCTTTCTTTAAGTAAATATAGGATACGGAAGGAAGGACCAAAACCTGCGGATAAAGTTGGCGAAAGACAAAAAGGCAGAGATATTACTGATCAGCCAAAAGTAGTGCAAACGAGTATTGAGCAAAGCAGGTTCAGAAAGGCGGATGGAAACGAGGAAAGCATGATGAGTGCATTAGTTCAAGCTTCAATCCTTCCTTGACCCAGAGCCTCCAACCAGGTTACCAGGCGCGTCCCGTGTTGCGGATGGAGGATCATTGTACCGAGGGCTTTTTATACACGACTTAATAAGCAGTCGCGGATAATGGTCTAGGGATGGTCCCAAAGTAAAAACCCCACTAATCCAGGGCTTGGTGGTCTATACGGAGTATCTAGGATAGCAGGTCTCTTCCTAGAGTACTGGGACTTGCCAGGATACGAGTCACAGAGCTGAGGTGAAGTCAGTCTACTGAGGGGCCCAAGTAATAGTAGAACTGCGCAAAAAGTGCTTGGCAGCTCGAAGACAAGCATCAAGAACAAGGAGAGGATATGCTACCTTTGAAGTATTGGCTAGAGCTATGCTCACAGGTAGAATTCGATAAGTGGCAATCTTAGAGAACATAATCCGCCTCTCAGATCGAGTAAGAGTCCGGAAAATAATTGACGTATTGTTCCCGATGCATTTCGATATAAATCGAAGATCAATAGGGCTGGATTTTACCCAAGGAGGATACTTCAGTAGAAGAGAACTGTAGCGGGGCCATTAAGGTATTACGTTACGCACTTTAGGGGAGGGTTTTTTTTACCAAGTGTTACATATTAGATAAATAAGGGAGGGGGGGGGGGGTCAAAAGTTAATGTTACGTAGCGCTCCCTTCATAACCTATCGACACACGTATTACTTGAACGGATGGAAACAACAGAAGTTTGCACTCCTGCGAAAAAGGGAGAAACCACTGAATAAACCATCCACCGAATAGATCAATCTGCAGACAATAGAGGCACATATTGACGACGCCATAGCCTACGAGGTGTACATCGCAAAAAAGGTGAAAGTAGGAGTTTACTAGAAAAGCGCTAGAAAAAAGGAAAACCTCTCATCATCTCTTGAGAATCGTTAACAGGTTTCTAACGGATAGGAGGTTGGAATATGAGGAAAAAGACTGCAGCTACGAAGAAAACAAGATTTTGGAAAAAAGCTGCTAATACACTTAGTGTACTAGGGCAGCTGATAGGAAGCATTAGATACTCTCGGAAGATGAAGAGGAGACCATTTAACAGCGCTGTGCATAATAATAATCTCCACGCAGCTCCAATCTGGACAGAAGCAATGGAGAAAAGGACAAGGCAGAAGCTTTCCTTCGTACACAAGCAGTGCGATAAGAAATGGCTTAAGTTCTTATCGTTCAGTATACTTAAGAACAAACTTACAAGGTGCCAAGATGTATCTGAACCGAAGACGACTTGATGGTATTTTCGAGTACTCAGAGCTCGTAATGATAGCGTTACAAGACATTATTGCATAGCGTAGTGGAGACCTACTAATAACTAGCGTGCCTAAAAGCCAAATAGAGGATATAAAGTTCATAAAAGAAGGTTTTTCGATGCAGATACAAACGTCCCAGTTTTACTCCATTCATTTGATGTAGTTCCATTGACAAAAGACGAACTCAGGGTCATTGAAGTTGTTACACGAAAGATCATGAATGTGCTGAACAACATGTGTCGAAAGTCGTCAGACGGCGACTGTACGTATCACGCCGTCAAAGTGGTTGCGTTATACTGTACGATTTCATGACAGGATTATTCTCGGCATAGCTCATATCGCCACAAATCGAAGAGATCCTCTCCTGATGTTGTAAATTTTATATCAGAACCTAACTTTCTCGAGGAAGATGTATTTGGCCGTGTGTTTGGACAAACCCGAGTTGTTTGAAATGTCAGTTCGGGACCTAAATCTTCATCGAGGAAGATATGTCTTTGACACCAGGTCAACCAGGATGGCTTTTTATGCGGCTGAGATTTTGGAGAAAACCCCAAAGTGTTTTATATTTCACTTCGGAATGTAGTTTTCTCTAGGATGATATGGCTAATAACACAAGTACTATCAAGATACGCTTTTGACTGCGGGATCTTGGGCAAAACCCTGAGGTATTGTAATTTTTATATTGGAACCTAATTTTCTTGAAAATTAGTTCATTTTGTAACCTGGACAATCAGGATTATTTGCTAGGACGATAATTACTTAAAACGAATCGATCAAAACATGTTTTTACATTAGCCTGTACAGGAAAGAACAAAAGTAAGAGTTCAAATTCGGCGGGATATGGAAAAGTTGTGGTTCCTCACCACAAAAAGATAACTGAGCCGCCAGTTTTACGTGCTACCAAGATGAGGAAATTTGCTTATTTCTTTAGAACAGGTTGAAGGTACCACTGCTCATTGGAGGAGGGAGGGATGTGACCCTGAAGCCCGTGATGAATTTATTTATGCTTCTTTATTGTTGAGGCTAATCATTACTTCCTTCATGACTAGGAGCATTCAGCGGGGCAGTATTTGGGCTAATGCCGTAAGAGTGACAAAGATGGTAATGAAGCACTCTTCATGCCGCATTGTGCTTTTGGATGTAGCTCGTTCCCGCATGAGTTGGACAACTAGATAGTATGTGTCCTAGATGCTCCGGGTGTGCATGACACGCTCTACAGTTATCATTGGGAATGTCTTGACTCAAAATGTGGCGCTGGTATGCTAGAATGTAAATGACTACGTCTTGACATACCAAAATGAAACCCTCCGTGCCCAACTCAATCCGGGTGATTTAAGGAAAGCAAACATTAGCTCATACGACATCGACTGATCTTCCACATTTTTGTGGAAGATGCCGTGCATCTTCTTGTCGAGGAGCTCTTCGCGGAAGTTTTTCTCCTGTGCTTTCTTAATCCGGGCCTTCAGGAGTGAGTATTCAAGATGGATAAGATTTGATGCATTTCGCTCACCCCTGATATTGAAGTCAAGGCCGAGTGTTTCAGCAGCCTCTTCTGCTGCTTTGTAAAGAAACGCCCCTTTGCCTACTTCTTCGTGTTTTCTGACCATTTTAAGAAGAGGATCTTGTCCATTTGCGACAATATGTGCTGTACCCAGAATAATCCTGTTGTGAAGACATCCAAGATTCAGTATTCCACGACCACCTTGACGGCGTGAGATGTAAAGTCGTGGAACAGAAGACTTAAGGTGCATGCTTTTGTTCATGTGCATGACCTTTCGGGACCCGATATCGAGGGATCTCAGCTCGTCCTTCGTCCATGGAACTACTCCAAATGAATAGAGTACTACTGGGACGGCAAGCATGTTCGTTGCAGATACTTTGTTCCTCGCCGACAGTTCGGAAGACCATATCTGTCGGAGGAGACGTTTGTATCTGCATCGGAGAGTATCCTTTATAGATGTTACGTCCTGAATGCGGCTTTGTGGCACGCCCAGGTATGTATAGGTCTCTCCAGCGCAAAGGTGTCGTATAGCGCTTCTGTCAACGAGTTCAGGATCTTCGGGTATGCCGTTAAGTTTTCCTTTCTTCAAATTACCCTTGGCGCATTTCTCTAACCCGAACTCCATTCCAATCTCTTGAGTGTACTCTGTGACAGTGTCTAGAGCAAGATGTCATTTCTCTTTATTTTTAGCATAGATCTTAAGATCATCCACGTGAAATACATGAGAGACCCTATGCTTTCAATTTCCAGATTTGCCGCAGAGGTACCCTTCGGAATAGCGAAGTGCGAGAGATAGTGGCAATAATGCGAGGCAAAAGAGGAGAGGGCTCATGGTGTCGCCCTGAAACACACCTCTCTAAGAGGTAACACTGTTAGTGATCACACGATATTTACCAGATGAGATAGTAAATCTGGTTTTCCAAAGCGGCATTAATCTCTCTATGCACTTCACTATGTGTGGGATGAACCTTTGAGCTTTCCAACAGACATATGGTAATAAGTCTATGGGAGGTTGAATCGAGAGCTTTCCGGTAATCAATCCAGGCCATCGATAGGTAACGCTGATAGGATGTTGCGTCTTTACAGACACATCTATCGTTGAGCAGGTTCTCCTGACATCCTGCTACGCCTTTCTTTCAGCCGCGTTGTTCGTCCATCTCTCGCCACACAGGTACAATTGTCCTAACAATCCTATGATTTTGGATATAAAAATAAACAAAATAAATTGAAAATTCCTTTTTAAAAAATTAGATGAAGTTTTAGTTTTTGAGTTAATAAATATTTAAGCTGGACCAATTAAAAACGTGGTATGAACATTCATTCGTATGTGAGCGGGAGTCCGACGCAGTGTTATTGACGCGAGCGCCGAGGTGGGATTAGTGAGGGGAGAATAACCGCCACTACACTACATTGGACTCCCGCTCATGTACGCACGACTGTTTATACCGCGCGCCTGATTAGTCCAGCTTAAATATTTAATAACTCAAAAACAAATACTTCAACTGCTCTTTGAAAAAGGAATTTTGGATTTATTTTTTTGATGTTCATACAGCCAGATAAGTCCGGAAACTTGAGGCCTGGGACACCCCGTACATTATATATATATATATATATATATATATATATTCCTTTGGATTCCTTTGGAATAGAACCGAAGGGCTTATGACAAAGCCACCGAACGCGTCCTCGGGTTGCGGATAGAGGCTCCCTGTACCAAGGGTTTCTGCTGAATATGGTTACAATAATTAATAAGCAGTCGCGGACAATTGTCCAGGGATGGTCCCGAAGGAATAACCCCCAAGCGAAGGCGTGAGAACCGTGCCGAAAGCTGAATGTCACCTGGGTGAGGTGTCTCTAAGGGTGATTCTGGGAAATCGGCGACTCTCAGAGTATACAGCCTTATCCTTGCATGCGGGGCTCTACAAGGATGGACGAACCCTTTCCCTAGCTGCTCGTGGGAACAACAATGACAACACCAAACATAATTGTAGTAAGTGCGGTTCAAAACAATCGAACGCGCAGGGCTCCCGACAATGGGTCGGACAACAATGCCGACTACCCTACAGTTGGGGGAGCCAATCAAGACGGAGTCAATGCGATTGACCGGCGGAATCTTGTTACTTTTAAGTGGACGGATCAACTCAATGACGGCCTGCTGGAGTGCTACGATGCCAGTATGGTCCCTGAACGAGAAGGTTACATGGCACGACTGCATGCTCTGTGGTGCGAGAAACACCCAGAGCTCTCAGACTTTTCGCAACAACGTCTGCGAAACCATGCCGAGAACCTCCGGAAAAGAGGTTATATAAGCGGAGTGCCTACTCAACCGCATCCAGAACAAGCCGGCAACAGAGAAAGAGAGGCGACACTGAGACCAACCGCGAACAGGCATCCAATAGCGGAAGAACGATGCTTCAGGACCCGGAGAAACATCAACATTCAGGTTTCTCCCAAGCCCAAAGATCTGACTGAATTGGATGATGAACTTCGTGGAGATTTTTCCGAAGAATCCGACCTCTGGACTACCAGTTGTGGTGTGTACAATGCAGCGAGAACTTTGGCAGATGCAAGCCGTAAAACAAAACCAACGGTTGATCATAAGACCAAAAGAAGAATGCATCAACTCAGCACAAAGATAGGCTGGGCTAGACAGTACGCGTCCCGCATTCAGTGTGTGATTGACTACATAACATCTGGCAGGAATTTCACTGCCAAGGTTCGACGGTTCGCGCGCGAACTGCGGATCCGTCATCACACAATCAACAAATCAAAGCTAATGACCATCAGACAGCATATTGTTGACAGAATACGAATACTATCTAACGCTAGGAGAAGTCTAGAGCGGAGAGAGAGGTGGGTCAGAGAAAATCAACAATTTTCATCTGATCCATCTAAACTCTTCCAAGACCCTCCAATTACTGTCGACCATCCGCCCAAACCAGAGGAGGTCGAAGCATTTTGGAGAGAAGTCTACGAGGTCCAGCATCCACTTCAAGAAGACTCAAAGAACATAAATAGCTTCAAGGAGCTGTGCAATGCCCTCATAACACCTGAGGAAGAATGCCCACCTATCACTACCGAGGAGGTGAAAAACGTATTAAGAGGCATGAAGAACTTTCCCGCTCCGGGACCAGATGGTATCAAGACCTTCTGGTGGAAGAAGTTTCCTTCAACCCACCAGCATCTGGCCCGAATTTTCACCTCATATCTAAAGTCGGAAGAGCCTATTCCGGAGTGGTTGGTGGAAGGGCGCACAGTGCTCCTGCCTAAGACGGGCAACTTAGCTGACCCTAAGAATTACAGGCCAATAACTTGTCTGAACACACTGTATAAGATCTTCACAGCCATCCTAAATGATAGGATTCTTCGGACAATTGAACCTGTGTGGCGAGAGATGTATGAACAACGTGGCTCGAAGAAAGGCGTAGCAGGATGTCGGGAGAACCTGCTCATTGATAGATGTGTCTGTAAAGATGCAGCATCCTATCAACGATCTCTATCGATGGCCTGGATAGATTACCGAAAAGCTTTTGATTCAACCTCCCATAGACTTATCATCTGTCTGTTGGAAAGCTTAAAGGTTCATCCACACATCGTGAGATGCATAGAGAGATTAATGCCGCTTTGGAAAACCAGATTTACCATCTTATCTGGAAAATATCGTGTGATCACTAACAGCTTCACCTTTCAGAGAGGTGTGTTTCAGGGCGATACCATGAGCCCTCTCCTCTTTTGCCTCACATTATTGCCACTATCTCTCGCACTTCGCCATTCCGAAGGGTACCTCTGCGGCAAACCTGGAAATCGAAAGTATAAGGTAACTCATGTATTTTACATGGATGATCTTAAGCTCTATGCTAGAAATCAAGAGAAACTACATCTAGCTCTAAAAATTGTCACAGAGTACACTCAAGAGATTGGAATGGAGTTCGGGTTAGAGAAATGCGCCAAGGGTAATTTGAAGAAAGGAAAACTTAACGGCATACCCGAAGATCCTGAACTCGTTGACAGAAGCGCTATACGACACCTTTGCGCTGGAGAGACCTATACATACCTGGGCGTGCCACAAAGCCGCATTCAGGACGTAACATCTATAAAGGATACTCTCCGATGCAGATACAAACGTCTCCTCCGACAGATATGGTCTTCCGAACTGTCGGCGAGGAACAAAGTATCTGCAACGAACATGCTTGCCGTCCCAGTAGTACTCTATTCATTTGGAGTAGTTCCATGGACGAAGGACGAGCTGAGATCCCTCGATATCGGGTCCCGAAAGGTCATGCACATGAACAAAAGCATGCACCTTAAGTCTTCTGTTCCACGACTTTACATCTCACGTCGTGAAGGTGGTCGTGGAATACAGAATCTTGGATGTCTTCACAACAGGATTATTCTGGGTACAGCACATATTGTCGCAAATGGACAAGATCCTCTTCTTAAAATGGTCAGAAAACACGAAGAAGTAGGCAAAGGGGCGTTTCTTCACAAAGCAGCAGAAGAGGCTGCTGAAACACTCGGCCTTGACTTCAATATCAGGGGTGAGCGAAATGCATCAAATCTTATCCATCTTGAATACTCACTCCTGAAGGCCCGGATTAAGAAAGCACAGGAGAAAAACTTCCGCGAAGAGCTCCTCGACAAGAAGATGCACGGCATCTTCCACAAAAATGTGGAAGATCAGTCGATGTCGTATGAGCTGACGTTTGCTTTCCTTAGATCACCCGGATTGAAGTCGGGCACAGAGGGCTTCAGTTTGGCATGTCAAGATGGTGTCATTTCCACTCTAGCATACCGTCGCCACATTTTGAGCCAAGATATTCCCGATGATAGCTGCAGAGCGTATCATGAACACCCCGAGCATCTAGGATACATACTGTCTAGTTGTCCAGCTCATGCGGGAACAACCTACATCCAAAGGCACAATGCGGCACTGAGAGTGCTTTATTACCATCTCTGTCACTCTTACGGCATTAGCCCAAATACCTTTCCGCTGAATGCCCCTAGAGAAATAGAGTCAATTGTCGAGAATGAGAAGTGCCGCATATATTGGAACTTCATATTCTGGACAATTGTTTCTGTTGCGCACTCGAGGCCTGACATGGTTCTTCTTGACTTCGAGAAACGAACCATGTTCGTTATCGAATTTTCGGCACCAGCGGACAAAAACGTCACAGCGAAGGAGAAAGAAAAGAAAGAAAGTTATAAAGACCTTATGAGGGAGTTGCGACGGTTATACCCGGAACATTCTGTTAAGCTAATCGTCCTGATCATTGGCGCTCTTGGAGGTGCCAAGGTTTCACTTGTTAATAGCCTGAAAAGCATCCCTGCGTGTCAACAAAATGCTGAGACACTTGCAGGGAGAATGCAGAAGGCGGTCGTCCTTGGGTCGCTCCGTGTCCTCAGGGTGCACGAGACTTTCGCCGGATCATCGTATTGACTTCCGAATTAGAAATTTGGTGCATTTGCTTTGGCTGCGACTCGAAGTTTCGACTGGCGGTCGGCCCCGATTTCGTTCGTGGCAAGCGTGTCGTTCGGAGCACGAGCGTAACAGCCTGCACAAATTGTTGGCTGCTTACAACTATAGTCTCATGGTCTTCACACACACATGACCTGTTAATTTATTCTAGATTTTATTATTATTTCTAGATTTGGCGAAATTTAGGTTCACCATCATGAAGTCGTAGGTCTTGTGATATAACGAGACACCCAAGAATGCTTCTTCGATGTCAGAATTGTAAGTAAAAAAACAAATTTCTGAACGGTTATCGCTGTTCAGATACTGTCGTCTGCTATCCGTAGATTTCTCCCTTTCGGAAAATTAACATTTTCCGTCAAAATATTAATTCCCTCAGCAAAAGGGTTTGTCTCTCAAAATTTTATTGATCCAAAGATCCACAAAACCCCGGATATTTGGTAAGATATCTTTGTTTCGTTCTCAAATACTTGGACTGATTTGAATGTGTCTAGTTTGCTAAATCGCTTACAAAGAAACTCGCTGAATCTAAAGCGATAATTTACAACAACAGCATTTAATACGTGTCCTTAAGTTTCATTATAGACTACAATTAAAATGAAAAATCTTACCTGTACATCGGGGACAACATTCTTCCGCATCGTGAATAATTTTTGAAGCAGGGCAGTGAAGAACGGGACATGCCTGTTTTGTGCAAGTGAGCCGGCCCATGTTACATCTACAGGTAACACACGGATCTTCCGTTGACGTCACTGTCCTCTCATCAGTAGCCTCCTGTCCATTGACATGGCAATCTACACAACGTAAATAAACGTTGCAATCATGCAAAGAAGGAACTATGGAGAATAGACATGAGGAGACTGATAGTGAGAAATATGCCAACCAAAAGCAGCCAATTTTATTCTTCGAGGAAAAAAAGGTTCCAACTGAAATAAACTGAAAATGTTGAAATTACGATTTGCAATTGAAAGCAATAGGATGGCTGGCTTGTGAATTGATTTCATTTTCAAACATTTTGATATTTAAAAAATAAATATAGTCCTAACTAGTTGAAGTTTTAGTTTTTTAGTTAGGGAATTTATTGAAAAATTTAATTTGCAAAAACTTCAGGTATACCGGAAAACTGTTGTTATATAAATACAGATATAGCTACAGAAATATAAATAGAGGCCATAGAATATAGGGTTATAAAGTATTTCAGAACTCAATTTTGTTAACTAAACCAAATGTTTTCATGAAAAGTTTGCTGGGTCAGCGAAATATTTTGTTCCTATATAATAACCATATTCTATGGTAGTACAAATAGATACTTTGTTGATTTCAACAAATATTTTTCGGACCCTAAATATAATTGTCAAAAATAATCTTATTTCCAATAATTTAATAATAAATGAAGGGTGGCAGTACAGAAATTGATGACCAACATTTTTTTAAAAATGGGTTTATTGTATACAAAATTCTTAAAAAATCAAAAACATGTTGCATTCAATGTTTTTGTTCAAATTCTCATTCTTAATACAGTGATTTAAGAAAATGTTAATTGAAAGTTGAGTTAAAAATTTTATATAAGGACTTGAGCGTAGTAATAATTTTTTAATTTCATTTCAGCACCAATATTTCTTGAAATTATTATTACCTATTGAAACAAATTATATTTTTTTAGGCTTTTCAGTAAAAATCGTCAGTCACAGTGCGACATCGTCACCCTAATTTTTGATTTCCTCGGAACAAATATTTTTCACCCGGATTCAGGATCTGAATATTTCGATAGTAAATTTTAATTTCTACTGAACCTGACGATTTCATTATTTTAATTGCAATCCGCAGCCGAGCCTGTTCCAAATTGTGGTCAGTGTCACTATGACATTCTTAACTTACAGATCTGTTTTCTCGAAACTGGATGAACTTTTCTAATCAAATTTGTACAGGATTGAATCGGCAAGTTGAGTCATGAGCACTTAATTCATCTCTTACGTGGTTTTTCGTCTTATCTTTAAGTGGTGACTTTGTTTTCACGGAATGTTCAATTGCCCTGATTTTTATCATCCATAAATAATATTAAATTTCCCGTCGAAAAATAATTATGCGTTTGCCAACTGACGCCACCATTTACATGTTAGCTCAGAAATTGATATTATAGCAATCATTGACACTCAATTCAATATCATTCAATAACAGCATGATTTGGATTCCATAATGGACACGGTCGGAATAAAATTAGCGGGTTAAATAAATACTTCCCTTTTTCATCCCGCTGGCGCTCTGAATAACATAATCTCTCTATTCATACAACTGGCGGGCTAAATAAGACACCCATACTATTTCTCCCGCTAGCGGGCTAAATAGCCACAGCGAAATGCCGTCACTAATTATACCGCTAGCGGGAGTAATAAGATACACACACTATTTCTCCCGCTAGCGGGCTAAATAGCCACAACGTTTTAAAAAAGTTGAAAGATTTCTTTACACTTCCGTCAAAATTTGAAAGAAAAATAAGGCGCTCAATTAATATAAAGAAATCACTACAATTTAGCTGTTTCTAGGCAAAATAAATACAATTTGAAATGTTAATATAATTGCCCATTAAAAACTATTCAGAAAATGAAATTTGAACTGAAAGTCGTCAATTGACTTCCATAGACTCCTCCACAGACTTTCCAAGAAATCCACAACAATAGAGCGGTGTACTAGTTCTATTGCATATCTGCCATTCACTGCAATTGAGTAAATTCAACTTAATTCACGGACAATTTTTTCAATTTAAACTTAGGAATTGGATACTGAATATAATTCAACATGTTCGAATTATATTGCGTTTCATCATGATTGTCGATTTCATTTTGCAATTGCAGTCAATTTATTTCAATTTATTATTTTTTTGCAGTATAGAAGTGTGCTTATTTTATATGAAGTGAATGTACAGGACTTTGGTCTCCTTATGTCCATTTTCTATTGAAAGCTTTATCGTAGAACTACAAGGATGATATACCGTGAAGCCATGAAGGCGCTTGGGTGGTCATCAGCTTGGCATTCTATACGATCTAAAATTCTCTTTTATTACCTGACAATTTTATACATTTAAGGCACTTCACTTAAATTATAATCAGCATCAGCGTGAAAAAAACATGGATACTAGTGGATATCGATTTCAATAAAGTAATAATAGAATAGTTTACCTCCACAAGTTGGACAACATTGTCCCGGGGCTGCTGGGATCGGATTGGAACAGGGTGTATAACACCTAATTACGGATTTTGTGATAACGCCAGCGTTACACAATAGAATCTGACACGGTTGATTAGATTCGGTCCATTCCGTTCCAGAAGCACGGTACACGCCGTTCCTAATACAACCTGCAAGATGAATTGAATTGACATAAAATACTGTTAAACCTGTACCACTGTAGACCTACAGATGTGAAGGTCGATTTTTATTGAAACCTTTTTGCATGTTTTGCATAAAGTACTTGCTCATACTCTAAACTGAGAAATACATTTCTAAATCTACAAGGAATTTTTTCCCCCCATGTACAGTACCTGACAAAAATCCTACTTTTTGAATTTTGTCATTGTACTCTGAGGTACTGTCACTAAATCGAAAGTAAGATTTTTGTTCTAGTGTGTCCGCAAAATATTCACTTTTTTATAATAACTTTTAAAGTCTCAGCCCCTAATTTTGTTACTTTTGGTAAGAAAAATAAGGGATAGCACCGCTCTAGAGGCCGAAACCAAGACTAACTTTGTGAATTATTTTTGAGAATATTAAAAAGGGAATAGGATTTTTTTCAGAGTGGGTGTTTAAGCATATATAGGAGTATGGAAAAATATTTGTTTGTTTACATTTCTATATAAAATGGCGCCGATGCAGCTGATTTCGCGAAATGTCTTTTTTTAAAACGTCTCCACGGGCGGACGGATTATTCGAAAAGTATGAGACCTGGAACGAAAAACAAAAAAAGATCTAAATATATGTACCATTGGCTAAGGTACTACGTAGGTGTTTTCTTTTAAATCAAATTTTGTGAAAATGGCGCGACTTTGAAAAAAAAACGATTTTTTGCCAAAAAAAAGGCTGACAATTGTTTACAAAATCAAAAGTTTACATCCAATCGAAAAACGGCTACGTGGTACCTTAAAGAATGTTATTATGAAGCTAATGTCCAAATTTGAAGTCAATACGTTCACCGATGCCCGAGTAATCTGTCCGCCCAGTTCGAAAAAGGTGGTTTCGAGAAAAACGCGTTTAAAGTTTTACTAACAAATAACCCATGAAATCTCATTCTTACCTCTAATCTGTGATGTCTGCACAGACACACCCATACTATTTGCAATAGAGATCAGCGCACCCTAGTTGTCACTTAAGGAACCCTAATGACCTCCTGATAAGCTCCTTACCATTTCGACAGGTAAAAGAAATATAAAAGCGTTGGATCCGAGTGCGCCGCTGGAGCATTCGACCTGTTAAGATTTTTTTTTGCAATGGGACCAAGTGTACATTGTTCCTAGGCCCCTAAAGTACATTTGAAGCTTTAAAAAAATCGATTTTTTGAAAATCCTAGAGTGGTGTTACCCCTTAAATGCACAATGCAAACACGGCTCTTCGTCTATAGACTTGTATGCCATTAGACTTTTAATGAACTGAACTGAAATGAGACTGAACTAAGCCTGAACTCAACTTCAGTCTCTCGTTAACTGTACTCAGGGGTTTCGCCAGGGTGTACACTTTTTAAATAAGCACTTAATTGGAATCGCGGTACATGGTACGTATCGCGCTGCTCCACACTATCAGGATTTAAAGTTCATTAAAAGTCTACTGGCATACAAATCTATAGATGTCGAATTCTCGGAAGCTGCTTTAAAGAAATCCAGAAATCATTTGTGGTACCTCGTAAAAGAGCTGGTTTTGCATTGGCTTTTTTGACAAAAATGTTTCTTTTGAATCAAACAGATGGATAATAGATGCAATGCTTTCACGATGATTCATTATAATAAAAATAAAATTTTTAATTCAGTCAGCCTTGAAGAAGTGAACTGCAATATACACGAAACGTCGGCAAGATTCATAGTTTCACATACGATTAAAACCCGAAAAAGCTTTAAATTTTAAAAAGATGGATAGTTGGAGCAATACAAACAGTGCAAGAAGAAGCGTATACTCTTAAGCGATGTTACGCTAATTATAACGAATTTCCGGCAATACGTAATAAAAATATACAGGACTTCTTTTCTGTAACCGCAAAAACTTCCTTAGATTTGAGCTAAAGACAGGGTTTTCGGGAAATGATCCTGAGACATTGACTTCCCAGGATGGCTACAAAGAGGACCTCTCTTTCATCGTAGGACTTTAGGTCGTGAAAGATGCAGCTGAGATGACGTAAGATAAAGAAAGATACAAGGAATTAATTTTCAAAGGGTACAAAGATTAACGCATTATTAGTAATGAAGTAAATCGTAAAGATGCCAATTTGGTGCAATATTTGTGATTCCCAGAGGCTGTTCTGTACTTGTAATCATTTTTAATAATTGTTCGTCTATAACGAGTAAATTTATTATTTTGCATAATTACAAATAAAATTCTTTCATTTACACAGGAAATGAATATTTTTAGCAGCTTTTGTTTTTTGCAAGTTCTATGTTCTTAGCAAAAGGAACAAAATTAAGGGGTAAGACTATCAAATTTCAAACATTTTTTGCGGACACCCTATTTTTTGTCTCCTCAATATTTAAAGGCCTAGGTATCAAATATAATTGCACTGATCAACAAAATAGGACATGGGTGGTTGTATAAAAACTTTTTGACTGAAAGGGTTACATGATTTTGATGCGTTCTTCAGCCCTGCATCCAAAGACTGCGTTACTTGTGCGATAGCTCAAACGGTTGTCGATAGAACCGCAAAAATTTGAAGAAGAAAAACGTGAAAGTTTTTTTTCAACCTCATACTGAGCTAAATATTACCTCCCTATTATTCAAAAAGGACTTATTTTCTTGAATTTCTAAAGGAGAAAAAAAGTTGTAATATATCCACTAACCGTTCACAGGTTACAAGACATCTGTTGAATTCGTTAGAATTTATTTGAATGTGAAGTCAAGGTGACTAGCAAATTTAGAAGAACTCAAATGAATCCATAGGGATTCAAGCGAGTTCCAAAAAATTCAAGTGAATTCCAGACGAATTGAGTGAATTTATGGAAATTTAAGAAAATTCTAGCGAATTTTATTAGATATCAGAGAAAATT
Source organism: Andricus quercusramuli (assembly GCA_932178445.1). Taxonomy (NCBI): domain Eukaryota; kingdom Metazoa; phylum Arthropoda; class Insecta; order Hymenoptera; family Cynipidae; genus Andricus; species Andricus quercusramuli. The sequence continues at coordinate 74,315 of CAKNXH010064600.1, read as the reverse complement.
TACTTTCAAAGAAAATCCAAAGAATTAAACAGAACTCATGTAGTATTATTCGCATTCAATAAGTATAAGCGCATGATATTGTTCCAACATATGATATCGTAGTTACGAAATGCTGGTATTGTAATATTACCATACATGTATTGTAATATTTCCACACATGTATTGTAATATTGCCACACATGTAATGCAATATTGCTGAAGAAAGTTTGAAAAAATCGAAATTCGTAGACACAAAAAATCGAACTATAACCGCCAAGCTATAAGTCGAGTGCGTTACAACTAGATTAGCAAGGCACAATTCTCATTTTACTTAAATCAAGGATCAATCATCTGCTAGACGGGCTAAAGTGATTGTAAGGAAAAATTACAATACCGGTATTGTAAAGTGAAACTGTAATAATTGTATGGTAAACAGCGCGTATTCTTCGAAATTGTAATACATATATTGTAATTTCACCTTCCAATAGCGGTATTAAATTTTTGCCTTACACTTGTACAGTAAACCCGTGTTAAAATCTGTGGTAAGCTGTGTTTACACAGCATTTTTTAACCTTCAAGTAATTTTCATTTAACATATGACCCAATGATTTTTTAAATAATTAACTTTTTAATTTCGTTTAATTTTATTGGAGGTAATATGATTGTGCCTACACGTGGGCGGCCATACTTCCATAAATTTCGAATACTGCCTCCACGATCAGCAAGTTTATGCGCGTGTACTTCTTCCGAACACGTGCTCATTTTTCGTTACACTACTATGGGCTCCTTTTGTCTATTCTCCATGTGCCACCAACACATATGGCGGTCTACTTTCTTAAACCATAGAGATAAGGTTTAAAAATTAGCTCTTTGTTATAAAAAGGCGTAAATCAAGTGATTGCAACAAGCTTGATGCTTGCAGTATGAGCTTCAGGCAAGTGGTGCAATCACACGGGTAGTAATTACCTAATACGCACGTTGTATCACACACTAATTTGAGCAACACGCGAACGAGAAAAGTTGCACGTCAAAGGCTGTCTAAAAACTGAAACAGAAGCAACTGGTCAGTGTCACTGTGTCTGACTTTGAGACTGAAGTGAAGGTTGCCAGCCAGATGGCGCAACAGGTTTTACGATTGGCAACGTATTACTGATGTCAAGATTCACTTTACACATTATTTAGAAAAACATAAAGTGCAACTTTAGAGGTAGGTGTTGTAAAAATTACAGTTCGGCAAACCTTTTTTGTAAGAACGTAGTCAGTTTTTAGATTTTTTACGCGTAGCTCCCTACAGTTTCACATATATGAAACGTGATAGAAATGGTAAAAAAAATTTCCAGTATTGTCCTTGGGCACTTTTTTTAATGCATGATGCAGTTTCCAATGCAATACGAACGTGTTAGAGATTATGGATACTGATTGAAAGAACCATATTTATACATACGCCCCTAACTTTGATGACAACTCCAAAGCAGTGAACGATTAAATGCGCAAGAAAATTTTTTGCAACAAATGATTTTCCGGCATATTTTACCAGATTTTAATTTTTTGTTCTGACATGTTTTGCCAGATCTTAATTTTCTCTTCCGGCAAAGCACCCCTGTGACTGTTTACAGAAATATTGTTGGCTTAAACCCTCACCCCTTTCCAACATCTCGTGGGGGGCGGGAAGGCACCCCTGTGACTGGTCAAAAAGTTACTGATCTGTTAACATGAATTTTCCAAATTTCCTTAAATTATGATATATTTTCATCCATAACCATAATTTTAACAATGTATGAAAATTTTGATGAATTACCATAATTTCTAAAATTTATGGTGTATCATTATTGTGGAAATTTATGAAATTTCTGGAAAAATCATGAAATTTGTAAAAATTCATTAAATTTCTTGAAAATTATTAAAGGGCATAGCAGTTTTAAAAAAATTATGTGATATTTTAGACAGGAAGAAAAGGTCAAACAAAAGTTTCAAACATGTTTCAATTTTTTAAAATGGGAAATTCTTGAGGCACAATTACCGTTTTTTGCCTAAAAATACCTTGAATTATGCAGAAAAATATGTGCAAACTTGAGATCAATCGGAGTGACTGCCCACGGTAAACAAAAAAAAAATCTACAGCGTACCACGTTAAATGCACGTCCGCTGATATATAGTGAGGAGTCTGCAAACTTACGTTGGAATTAGACTTTAAACACTTTGAAAACGCTCGAAAATCAGATAAAAATGGTCCCAAAAGAACATCATTCTTTCATATTTCATTTATTTTGTCTCCTGAACTTGTTCCTAGGATATTCTCTTGTTTTTTCAAGCTCCTCAGGCAGTTCCTTACTGAACAAGGTTTTGGTATTGAAACTGTTCCGGATTCGTCACCTTTCTTTTTATACCCTGATTTTCTGTTTGCGCATATAGCCTTGACCAGCCCCGAAATAGCCAGGTAGTCCTTGAGCCTCAACTCGCCTGCCAATGAGTGCTTGCCACGGCATGAAGTGGCGTGAGGAGTTACTGAGAGGACCTTCGTTCTTTCTGCTCGCTCAGCTTGCTCCTTTGGTTACATATTTTGGAAGCTGTAGTAATTCGTTTTATCATTTCAAGTTCTTCCTCAGATCTTCTCTTGTTTTTTGCCTAAAAATAACTTGAATTATGTAGAAAAATATGTGAAAATTTGAGATCAATCGCAGAGGCTGCCCATGGTTAAAAAAAATTAAAAATCTCCACCGTACTATTCCGAAATAACATCGCTTCTTCTTCATTCAAAATTCGTTTTCTATTCTAGGGAATTTCGCTCAGCGATTTACAGCAACCAGCACACTCAGGATCCTTAAAATTTTTCAGTGACGCAGACATTTTTTATGGTAGAAAGAAATGACATGAGTTTCTCAAATCTAAACAAGGAAAAAGCAAGAGAAGATCTGAGGAAGAACCTCAAATGATGAAAAGAATGGCTGAAGCTTCTCTAATCTCATACACTGCTTAAACAAAAGAAAGACGGTTGTGAAAACCAACGTGAAAGACGGCAAAAACAAAGAAAGATCGAAACAACAACTTCAGATGAGAAAACAAATGAATACGACAAGAGAACAAGTTCAGATGAAAAAACATATGACTTGAGTTCCTCAAAACTAAAGAAGGAAGAAGCAAGAGAAGATCTGAGAAAGAACTTCAAATGATAAAACGAATTACTAAAGCTTCCCTAATCTCAACTACTATTCTTGTACCGAAATCGTACCCTGTACGATGAGGGATTGTTTTTGTAGCCGCGAGATCCCGAGACATTTGACAAAACGAGCAAAAGTGAGAAAAGCCCGCAGCATGTCAAGATCGAAAAGACAATGCCCAAAATATGTAACCGAAGGAGCTAGCGGAGAGAGCAGAGAGAACGAAGGTCGTCTCAGTAACTCCTCACGCCACTTCATGCCGTGGCAAGCGCTCATTGGCAGGCGAGTTGAGGCTCAAGGACTACCTGGCTATTTCGGGGCTGGTCAAGGCAATACACGTAAACAGAAAATCAGGGTATAAAAAGAAAGGTGACGAATCCGGAACAGTTTCAATACCAAAACCTTGTTCAGTGAGGAACTGTCTGGGGAGCTAAAAAAACAAGGGAATATTATAGGAACAAGGTCAGGAGACAAAATAAATTTAATATGAAAGAACATCAGATGAGAGTACTGGATGAATAGAAGGTACTATTATTTTTGGGACAATTTTCATCTGATTTTCGAGCATTTTCAAAGCGTTTAGAGCCTAATGCCAGCGAAAGTTTGCAGACTCCTCATTATACATCAGCGGATGTGCATTTTGCAGTTAACGTGGTACGCCGGAGATTTTTATTTTTTTTTTTTACCATGGGCAGCCACTCCGATTGATTTCAAACTTTCACATATTTTTCCGCATAATTCAGGGTATTTTTAGGCAAAAAACGGCGATTGTGCCTCAAGAATTTCCCATTTAGAGAAAAAATTTTGAAATTTGTTTTGACCTTTTGTTTTTGACTAAAATGTCCTATAATTTTTAAAAAGCATCCCTTCATTAAGACCCACAAGGTACTTTTTCCCCATCGTAATCGGTCTAGCCGTTTGCGAGAAAAAGATGTTTTTCGATTTTTCTACTCACCCCCATATTATTATTATTATACCATTAAGGATAGGCGTGACTTGCTCGGTTGGAAAATAGTAAAGAGGTATATGGTATATAATTTATTCCGCAACACTGCTCCGACCCAAGTTGCTGATCAATTTCTCTAGCGATCACCTCAAGTGAGGAGCCTCAGAAAATTTTTATGTATGGTTCCTCACTTGGGCCCATTAGTATCCAAGGTCTTTGTGTCAGGCGTCATTCATTCTATTGTCACTCTGTTTACAAACTATTTGTCGCCACACTTTTCTGACCTAGCCATGATCCAACAAACTATGATCCCGCCAACCCGATGCTCAAATACGTTCGACTTCGCGCGACCCGAGTACCCCCACCATACCCGCTGCACTGGCGCGAAAGGAACGCGAAGCCAACTGCCATTCAAATTCAAAGTTGTGTTTCCGTCTAGGACGGTAGATCATTTCGAGTAATAATATTAATTCCAAAATTAATTAATATATAATAATGTTAATGTAATATATTAAATTATATATTAATATTATTGAATATCAATTCCAAGATAAAATCTTACATTTTCTGTATGTACCTTTACTACCCGATTCCCAATATGAATTATAATAATAATGTTAATTCCAAGATTAATTAATATATATTAATGTTAATGTAATGTATATTAAATTACCATGATAACGCATAGACGCTTTCCTAACCACGATTGAAATCTTTTCGCGTCATGATGTAGCACAGCGTTTCTCAAACTTAGATACATAAATGTGGATAATAAGAATCTAGTTAATACCTGTTTTAATTCTTGAAGATACATAGTTTTACATTCAATAGAAATTGTAAATTTGAAACTATTTATCCCTAAAGGACACTTGGGATCACTGAGAAACCATTGGGGGATTGGGTCTTGAAGAATTTATGATTTAATGAGCAAAGGCAGCCTGAGATTTCTCTCCGCGAAGCACCTTAATTCGAAATGGATGCAAGAATGGAAAAGATTCCTTGATTTGAGGCAAATCGATTGACCTATAATATTAATACGCTTTATTAAAGAGTAAAAAAGTTATGTTCATGTATAATATTTGCAAAATCTCTTTTAAACAGAAAAACTTTTTTCATCGACTTCTTGATCATAGATTTTGAAATAAAATAATTCTGACAATTTTCATAAAGAATTCATAATGCTGGGGAAAAAAGCGTGCGACAGAACTTTTCCATTCCCTTTTTGACCTCGAAAAATTACCATTTAAAATACTTAATTTGATTTCTCTGATTTCTCATTGTATTTTCAAAAATTTTTGTATAATTTCGAAATTTTGTAGTTTTTGTAAATTTCTATTTTTAAATTGATAAAAATAAAAAAACTCTACTTTGTCTATTATTTAAACATTTTAACTTCATCTACGAGGAAGCAAACATATTTGCTAATTAATTATAATGAGGAAGCAAAGTGCTCATCAAATGAGCCTTGTTGTTTCACAACCTTTATTATATCCTTAACACTGTACAAAATGCCAAATATTAATATTCTTGTTACCTGATAGTTACCCTACTATGTTAAAATTATAGAATTTCATTGAATTATATTAATTCATATAATATAATTATATAATAGAATTATAATATATAATTCATATAACATAATATTCATAATTCATATATATTTATATTCATATTCATATATTCACATTCATATAATATAATTTAATTATATTAATTATATTAATTTAATGTATTAAAGTATACTATACTATTATAAGAACAAATGTGCTAATTTTAATGTTTCGTACGAAGTTTCCTGTATATAATTATAAAGAATACATATATTATTTATGTTTCATATTAATAATGATTAACTCCTTGGCATTGCCTTCCATGAATTATTTCAAATCAATTTTCAGTGAGGAAATGTAGCGAAAAAAGACTATATAGTATTTCGGAAATTATTCACTTTTGTACTCCAATATAATTTCGAACATGCATTAAAACTTTAGAAATTCTTTAATAAATATTACATACGTTACTCTTATTCCCTTAATAATCATGAATTATTTCAATTTTTCGATGCTATGCTTGGCAAATTATTTTGTATGTTGCAATTTTTCATTTAAACTTCTTACAATCTCATTCGTATTCCCCAGTTGGTTCAAATCCACCGCCCGAACCCAATCCAAGATGGAAGGGTCGTCGGGTCTAACTAGGGAGCAGTCTGATTGGTTGACTTTTTTTTACTTGCGCGTGGCGGGACCATAGTTTGTTGGATCATGGACCTAGCATACCACTCTAGCTTCCTTCACGTCTATGCATTTTTTCATGCAAGCTCTTGTATTTCTATGGCTTCTTATGTCTCTTCGAATTAGTGTCTTATTCACAGATTCTAACCATTCTTTTGGCGGTCTACCTCTGGGCATTCTGCCATTTACTTTACCTTTATACACTTGTTTAGTCCGTCGTTCATATTTCATTCTTTCAAGATGTCCGAACCATCTTAACTGATTTCTATCCCATATGCTAACTAGTGTCTCTCCTGTACCACATTCTTTGAGAATTGTCTCGTTCCGGACTTTGTCCATCAGTTTTTTCCCGCATATTATGCGCAGAGGTTTCATGCCGATCGCGTTAATTTTACTCCTGTCCTTTTCTTAACAGGTCCATGTCTCGCTACGGTATAGTGCAGTCGGTACGAATATAGAACTATGAGTGGCCATTATAGCTTTTTTGTATATGTTTTTATTTGTGAGGATGGACCCTGCTCTACCGATAACCTGCTTACCCTTATTTATGCGCCTATCTAACTCCCTATCTATTTTTCCGTCTTTAGTGAATAGACTACCTAGATATACGTACTTGTCAACTTGTTCTAATCTCTCTTCATTTAGGACAATGTTGCACATTGTTTTCTCACTTTTTTCCTCGAAAACCATGATTTTCGTTTTATTTACGTTAATTTTGAGGCCCATGTTCTTCATGCTTGTATCAAGTTTATTCAACATTCTTTGCAAGTCCTCGACTGATTCTGCCATAACGATCTTGTCATCTGCGAAAGCTAACCCACGTACCTTTACTGTTTCGAGATCTACACCTTTTTCGTCGAAGAGGGCAGTTCTTAGACACTTACCCATGAATATGATAAATACCCACGAGAACATAACGCATCCTTGTTTCACGCCTTGTATAATGTCGAACCAGTCACTCAGTTTCCCATTTACCCTTACACTAGCTTTCTTACCTGTATATATTGTTTTTATTGCTTGTAGGAGCCCTCCATTTACTCCGTACTCGTTAACGACTTCCCAAAGTTTACTTCTATTTACCTTGTCAAATGCTTTTTCTAGGTCAATAAATGCACAGAAAACTTTATTTCCTACTATTTCCTACTCCACTTTGGACTTCCCATATCTTCTCTTCTGTGATTTCCATTACCCTACGAAAAAGTATTTTTGAGTATATTTTACTTACGGTACTAAGTAGGCTGATACCTCTGTATGTACTGCAGTTGCTATTATCTCCCTTTCTTTTGTATATTGGTACGATAATCGCTTTTCTCCAATCGTCTGGGACTTCTCCCATCTCGAAACATAAATTTATCAATTCGCACAACCTGTGAGGTATGTACTCGCCACCGTATTTAAGCATTTCAGCGCTAATACTGTCTATACCAGCAGCATTACAGTTTTTCAAGTTCTTAATTATATCTCTGACCTCAGTGACACAGACTTTTTCAATTGGGTTTTCTAATGCATTACGTTCTATGTCGCGGTTTTGTTGTCCTATATCTTCCCCTCCTAATAGTTCCTGAAAAAAGTCTTTTAAAGCGTCTACTATCCCGTCTATATCATATAGCATTTTACCTTTACTGTTTCTCATGCAGACGAAACCACGCATCGCCAGACTTTCCTCCTACCACAGCTGTACCACAAACTTCAATCGCAGTTTCAACAATGGTATCCCGTAATAAAGCCCACGCGCCCTCTATATCTTTATTGCTTTCAAGAGGCCCCCAAACTGCCTTATCTATGCGTTCATTTATCTTATTCTGAAAATCTATTCGTATTTCCGGTTTCTGTAAATTTTCAACCTTGATTCGCGTTTGTTTCATTTGTTTGGCTCTCTTTCTTCTCCATCCCGACCTAAGTTCATTTTGGAGACTCAAAGGTAATGATCAGTTTTGCATTCGGACCCCCTCATGGCTCTTGTATCTGTAACTAGTTCTCTTAGTCTTTCTCCTGCAATAACGAAGTCAATTATACTGCGGTTATTTTCTTTACACCAGGTGTAAGTGTGGATCATTTTATGTCGAAACCAAGTATTTGTAATAAATAGGCTCTTTAGTAAGCATAAGCTAATTAACTTTTCCCCGTTATAATTTTTTCTTGGATCTTCAAATTTACGTAGTACCCTTTCTGTATCTGTATCCATACGTTGGACGCCGACCCATCCGTTCATATCTCCTAACAAAATTATTCTTTCACCTTGATCGCAAGTACGAAAGCTGAATGGCACCTGGGCGAGGTGACTCTAACGGTGATTCTGGGAAACTGGCGACCTCTCAGAGTAAACAGCCTTATCCTTGCATGCGGGGCTCTACAAGGATGGACGAACCCTTTTCCCTAGCTGCTCGTGGGAACAACAATGACAACACCAAACATAGTTGTAGTAAGTGCAGTTCAAAACAATCGAACGCGCAGGGCTCCCGACAATGGGTCGGACAACAAACAAAACCAACGGTTGATCATAAGACCAAAAGAAGAATGCATCAACTCAGCACAAAGATAGGCTGGGCTAGACAGTACGCGTCCCGCATTCAGTGTGTGATTGACTGCATAACATCTGGCAGGACTTTCACTGCCAAGGTTCGACGGTTCGCGCGCGAACTGCGGATCCGTCATCGCACAATCAACAAATCAAAGCTAATAACCATCAGACAGCATATTGTTGACAGAATACGAATACTATCTAACGCTAGGAGAAGTCTAGAGCGGAGAGAGAGGTGGGTCAAAGAAAATCAAAAATTTCATCTGATCCATCTAAACTCTTCCAAGACCCTCCAATTACTGTCGACCATCCTCCCAAACCAGAGGAGGTCGAAGCATTTTGGAGAGAAGTCTACGAGGTCCAGCATCCACTTTAAGAAGATTCAAAGAACATAAATAGCTTCAAGGAGCTGTGCAATGCCCTCATAACACCTGAGGAAGAATGCTCACCTATCACTACCGAGGAGGTGAAAAACGTATCAAGAGGCATGAAGAACTTCCCGCTCCGGCACCAGATGGTATCAAGACCTTCTGGTGGAAGAAGTTTCCTTCAACCCACCAGCATTTGGCCCGAATTTTCACCTCATATCTAAAGTCGGAAGAGCCTATTCCGGAGTAGTTGGTGGAAGGGAGCACAGTGCTCCTGCCGAAGGCGGGCAACTTAGCTGACCCTAAGAATTACAGACCAATAACTTGTCTGAACACACTGTATAAGATCTTCACAGCCATCCTAAATGATAGGATTCTTCGGACGATCGAACCTGTGTGGCGAGAGATGTATGAAGAACGTGGCTCGAAGAAAGGCGTGGCAGGCTGCCGGGAGAACCTGCTCATCGATAGATGTGTCTGTAAAGAGGCAGCATCCTATCAGCGATCTCTATCGATGGCATGTATAGATTACCGAAAAGCTTTTGATTCAACCTCCCATAGACTTATCATATGTCCTTTGGAAAGCTTAAAGGTTCATCCACACATCGCGAGATACATAGAGAGATTAATGCCGCTTTGGAAAACCAGATTTACCATCTTATCTGGAAAATATCATGTGATCACTAACAGTATCACCTTTCAGATAGGTGTGTTTCAGGGCGACACCATGAGACCTCTCCTCTTTTGCTTCACATTATTGCCGCTATCTCTGGCACTTCACCATTCCGAAGGGTACCTCTGCGGCAAACCTGGAAATCGAAAGCATAAGGTAACTCATGTATTTTACATGAATGATCCTAAGATCTATGCTAGAAACCAAGAGAAACTACATCCAGCTCTAAAAATTGTCAAAGAGTACACTGAAGAGATTGGAATGGAGTTCGGGCTAGAGAAATGCGCCAAGGTTAATTTGAAGAAAGGAAAACTTAACGGCATCCCCGAAGATCCTGAACTCGTTGACAGAAGCGCTATACGACACCTTTGCGCCGGAGAGACCTATACATACCTGGGCGTGCCACAAAGCCGCATTCAGGACGTAAAATCTATAAAGGATACTCTCCGATGCAACGTATTTGCAACGAACATGCTTGCCGTCCCAGTAGTACTCTACTCATTTGGAGTAGTTCCATGGACGAAGGACGAGCTCAAATCCCTCGATATCGGGTCCCGAAAGGTTATGCACATGAACAAAAGCATGCACCTTAAGTCTTCTGTTCCACGACTTTATATCTCACGCCGTCAAGGTGGTCGTGGAATACTGAATCTTGAATGTCTTCACAACAGGATTATTCTGGGTACAGCACATATTGTCGCAAATGGACAAGATCCTCTTCTTAGAATGGTAAGAAAACACGAAGAAGTAGGTAAAGGGGCGTTTCTTTACAAAGCAGCAGAAGAGGCTGCTGAAACACTCGGCCTTGACTTCAATATCAGGAGTGAGCAAATTGCATCAAATCTTATCCATCTTGAATACTCACTCCTGAAGGCCCGGATTAGGAAAGCACCGGAAAAAAACTTCCGCGAAGAGCTCCTCGACAAGAAGATGCACGGCATCTTCCACAGAAATGTGGAAGATCAGTCGATGTCGTATGAGATGAAGTTTGCTTTCCTTAGATCACCCGGATTGAAGTCGGACACAGAGGGCTTCATTTTGGCATGTCAAGATGTTGTCATTTCCACTCTAGCATACCGTCGCCACATTTTGAGCCAAGATATTCCCGAAGATAGCTGCAGAGCGTGTCATGCACACCCCGAGCATCTAGGACACTTACTATCTACTTGTCCAGCTCATGCGGGAACAACCTACATCCAAAGGCATAATGCGGCACTGAGAGTGCTTTATTACCATCTCTGTCACTCTTACGGCATTAGCCCAAATACCTCTCCGCTAATCGCTCCTAGAGAAATAGAGTCAATTGTCGAAAATGAGAAGTGCCACATACATTGGAACTTTATATTCTCGACAATTGTTTCTGTTGCGCACTCGAGGCCTGACATGGTTCTTCTTGACTTCGAGAAACGAACCATGTTCGTTATCGAATGTTTGGCAACAGCGGACAAAAACGTCACAGCGAAGGAGAAATAAAAGAAAGAAAGGTATAAAGACCTTATAAGGGAGTTGCGACGGTTATACCCGGAATATTCTGTTAAGCTAATCGTCCTGATCATCGGCGCTCTTGGAGGTGCCAAGGTTTCACTTGTTAATAGGCTGAAAAGCATCCCTGCGTGTCAACAAAATGCTGAGACACTTGCAGGGAGAATGCAGAAGGCGGTCGTCCTTTGGTCGCTCCGTGTCCTGAGGGTGCACGAGACTTTCGCCGGATCATCGTACTGAATTCGCGCAGACTGTAACCACCCATCTCACGGTCGTGAGACGTAGTTACGGCTGAAATTTTACCGCGATTTCGCTGGAAGCGGGTGCAATTTTTCAGATTAGCACCCGCTCCCGGCGAAATCCTGTGGTTGTATATACAGGGTGTTTTTTTTAACTTGAGACAACGAAATATCTCAAAAATTACGCATCCTACAGAAAAAATGTCTGGAATGAAAACTTTTTATTTTCGAGGGGGAAAAAAGATTTGTTAAAATTTACCCCACCTCCACCCCCACAGGAGGCAGGGGTGGGGGTAACTTTGTAATTTCAAGTGGCAACCCCAATTTTTTATCACAGATTCAGATTCTCCTTTACGAAATACGTAAGTTTTATTCGGAAAATTTGTTTCGATTCGCGATAGATGGCACTGCGATTGCGAAAAATGAAATTGTTGACACTACTTTTAGCTCTACCCAGGAATAACGACGCGGACGTAGTAGTTGTCTATTCCCTTTGGGGTGCTTAATTTCAGTGAGTCCCCTTGCCTCTCACCATCCATCGGGGTGCTTGAACTTTTGGCAACGGGACAGTAAAAGTGATAAAACTGTCGAAAACCATTCCCGAATGCAGTTGGTTGACGACAGTCGATTTTGGATGTAGACATTACATATCATCGAGTCTCCACTGTCTACAATCCCCGACGTCATTCCGGCCGAGCGATAACCGCGTCTGTCCGTGCTTAACGTTTATTCATTAGGAAGGTTGATTGTGTTCAATTGATTTGGGTGTGTTGGTTGCTTTCGTTTGGGTTATTGTTGTTGGTCACGTTCGTTTGAGTTGGTTTGGGTGTCGCTGTGTTTCCTCATTACCTTACTTCATTACTTTTGCAATGGAAATTCTATCTCAGCAACAGAAGATTGAAATGATTCTCATTTATGGAGAAAGTGGCAGGAATATCAATGATGCTCTCACGCTTTATGCTCAACGCTTTCCAGAAAGTGTTCCTTCACGCGCTTCTTTTTACCGGGTTCTCCGAAACTTCATCACCGACGAAAGTGTACAACCGAAAAAAAGGAAGCGTCAAGTAACAGTTACTGGAGTTGATAATGAAATTGCAATTTTAGCTGCAGTCACTCATGACCCTCATGTCGGTACTCGACAACTAAGCCGCGATTCCGGAATGTCTCTATCCAGTGTTTGGAAGGTATTAAAACGTAATAATTATCATCCGTATCATACTTCACTGCATCAAGAACTTCATGGAAAAGATTTTCAGAACCGAGTGACGACTCGTCTTTCACAAACCATGGTAACGTTAATCGGCACAACATGCATTATTGGAGTGTAGAAAATCCACATTGGTTGCGTGAAGTTGAGCATCAGCGTCCATGGTCCGTGAACGTTTGGTGTGGAATAATTGGAGATCACTTATCGGTCCGTATTTTATTGATGGAAATTTGAACGGTGAAAAATATCGTGACTTTTTAGAAAATCAACTTCCAATATTGCTGGAAGACCTAAGCTTGGAAGTGCGACACAACATGTGGTTTCAACATGACGGTTGTCCAGCACATTATGCGGCAAACGCGAGGGAAGTACTCAATCGCGAATTCAATGGACGATGGATCGGTAGAGGAGGTCCAGTAAATTGGCCTGCCAGATCGCCAGATCGTACGGCGCCGGATTTCTATTTGTGGGGTTATCTAAAGAATCGCGTGTATCAAGAAGTGCCCACAACTCGTGATAACATGATCGAGCGAATGAGGTCTGCTTGTGCACAAATATCACCAGACACAATTCGCAGTTGTGTGGAATCTTTCAAAGCTCGGATTAACAAGTGCATCGAAGTGCGAGGACACCATTTTGAGCACTTATTGTAAAATAATTAATCGAAATCAACCATCCCTGTGGTGAGAGGCAAGGGGACTCACCGAAATCAAGCACCCCGATGGATGGTGAGAGGCAAGGGGACTCACCGAAATTAAGCACCCCGAAGGGAATAGACAACTACTACGTCCGCGTCGTTATTCCTCGGTAGAGCTAAAAGTAGTGTCAACAATTTCGTTTTTCGCAATTGCAGCGCCATCTATCGCGAATCGAAACCAATTTTCCGAATAACACTTACGTATTTCGTAAAGGAGAATCTGAATCTGTGATAAAAAATTAGGGTTGCCATTTGAAATTACAAAGTTACCCCCACCCCTGCCTCACGTGGGGGTGGGGGTAGGGTAAATTTTAACAAATCTTTTTTCCCTCTCGAAAATAAAAAGTTTTTATTCCAGACATTTTTTCCGTAGGATACGTATTTTTTGAGATATTTCGTTGTCTCATGTTAAAAAAA
>CAKNXH010064600.1:11768-50919 GCA_932178445.1 Andricus quercusramuli | reverse complement strand
TATATATATATTCTCATATTTCATTTCCATAACTTATCTTTCTACCTTATGCATAATGTTAATATATTGTTCGACTTTCAAAAGCACCAGCTAACAAAAACTGAGATATTAAAATCTTAAATAATGTACAACAAAGAAACACTTTGTAACCTTCTCTTTTCAATTACATTCTTTGAAAATAAATGGGAACATACTGAAATAAAATACTGGAGACTCTAGGTACTATTAAAACTTTATGTTGAAAAGTCAGTCGCCCCCAAGCACCCCGACAGATATTTCGTAGCTACGGCGCAGCATAACGTCACAGAGGAGAGATTCTCGCACACCTCTACCAATACGCCCGCTCTCCAGGAGAAATAGTGGTGGACGTGGAACATGTGTTCCCGAAGAGAATTTCCCCGAGTTGGACATGTCTGCTTTAGGCAACCTTTTTACTGTCTTAAGACATGAGATCATGGCCTCAAGACATGAAATAAAGTCTTGATCTGTCTCAGGAATGAGAAATCGAAAGATGTCTTCACTTCGTATTCAATAATTCTTGATTGAGAGAAATTCAAATTGGAACAAAGTCGAAGAATTTTTACACGGGCTGGTGGTGTACTCGTAGTGAGTGAGCGCGCGCTCAGCAAAAACCTGTTACCGCTCAAGATGGCGAGAGAAATAATTTTTGCAACACTTTTTCACAATTTTAATGGGTGCCGAATGTCGAAAGATGTTTAGTGATTAGATTTTTTCAGATGACACACTACAGAGTATTAACCGCAAAAGCACCCTTTTGGAGTTATTCTTGCGAAAATATACATAATTACCTGAAAACGAAAATTCAAAATTAAGTTTATTCAACAATTACTTCAGAGATTTTTTTTCTTTTTGGTCTCAAATTAATCATGAGGCATCAATGAAATGATTTCGGAAGAAAAACGAGAAGCGCAATTTCTTTTCGGTTGAATCCAATCCAAGCCCACCGTGGTCAATTGAATGTAACGTTGACCCAAGTTCAAACGGTTAATTTGAATTACAAAAATGGCTGATGTTCAGATATAAAAGTAGGTTATGTTCAATTTAAAGATACATAATTTGAAAACAAAACGTATTCAGCGGTGGCCAATTCTTTTGCATTCTAGAAACCAGGAACCTAAAACGACCAACATGAAAGAAAAATGTTGAGATGTGGGTTTAAATAAAACTAATTAATGTTGAGCTTAGAACGTCTATAATTATTTTACTGTTTAACAACATTTTGGATCTTTTCGTTTTATACTTGAAAATATAATTTATTACAATTGTCGGTTCAATTATTTTCAGCAATAGGGTTTAGGCTATGTCTGAAAACCCCTAAATTTCCGAAATTAACTAGTGTGATTACTGGTCATGTTCCGAACCTCATTTTTCTGAAACAAAATATAAATATGCAAGCGCGGCCACGGTAGGAAAAGAACTTGATTCAAAGTTTTGGTCCCGCATTGACCCTCTAGTTGTAGGACTTACCAGGTTTAAGAAGGATCTAAAGCGAGCTTACTTCATTAAAATCAAGGTCCTAAGTTGCAATTAGAGATTCAAAGTAGAACCTAAATCAATTTCGCGAAATATTTTATTATTAGTTTTTATGTTTTAATTATTTTGAATAATAAGTTACTTTGCTTTTGTTAATCAAATGTTATTCCAAAAGCTTAGATTTCGATATAAGAAAAAAAAAGAATAATAAGTAATGAAGTCTAAGTTAAATATTATTAATAACTCACAAGTAACTTACTAGTATAATAAAATAAATAACAAAGTATAAATACGAATTCACTTTGCAAGAGTGATATTGCTTACTGAGTCCCCATTTAAATCGGTCCTTTTTACCTGGGTAGGACGCACGTAACGAGTACTACAAAAGTAAGACTAAAAGAGGTTTCGTTTGGGTTATGCAGATTCTAAGGAGGGCTTAAATTTCGACTTGGGGTGGATGAAAGAACTTTAAAATATTGAGAATTAAGTTACACTTTATTCTCATTATCTTGATGTTACTATTCCCCGGACATTTAAAAGACATTTATGAAATGACTAGGGTATGATGACTGACAGTCAGAGCTATCTAACGTACCCTTGCACATTTGACAGCATTCGTCGTTCCGTGGATTTAGCAGAGTATAACAACCTTCTATACTGGGACATTGACGCTTCAGACACTCTACAAAGCCGTTCTGAAAACCGAAAAAATGTATATAATAACACATTGATAAAACAAGCCAGAATTTATGTCATTTTAGGAAATGTCATGCCTTATCTTTGACTCTACCTTGCAAATGCAGTTGAAGCATCTAGTATTTGGAATTTTGTTCACTGTGAAATCCTCGCCCTCGATGTCGCAGGTCTCACGATTGCCTAATAAATAATACAAGATTTTGAATTTAACTTCCGATTTATAAATTATTATATTTTCCCGTCAGTAGTACGTTAATTTTGAAGCCATTTCAACTCTCTACCCGTAAGATGGACTTTGAATCCAGTTTCGAGTAATCGTGGAATTCAGTGTTCCAACTGATTGTACTCAGGGTAATTTTATTGCGATGAACGTCCAGCGGAAGATAAAAAAACATATCAAATGTTGCTTCCGCTGCTTTTTAAATGACTGAACAAGTTAATATTGTATTGGCAATGAATTCTACAAAATTACGTTATGCGCGTTAAATAACGACAAAAAATTGAGTTAGTTCACATAAAGGAAACCATTTACATCAACTCATGGTCTAACAGTAATACATTTATTTTCCTATTATTTGCAAAATTAAAATCAACTTTATTTTAATAGATCAATTATTTGTGATTATTATGGGGCATTATTTTTCAAGTGGAGCCACTAAAAAAATCAAAGCTCTCCGATTGGCTTGAAACTTGGACAGAGTGCATTGATATCGGATGTTTTTTTATGGAAAAACATTGCCATTTTCAGAAATATTTATCGACGGTAAGGAGGTGAAATTTTTTACTTTTCTGTTGATACTAATCTTTTCGATGATTTAAAAAAAAATTGCAATCTCTTAAAGAAAACTTCACCCTGTAGCCTGATAAGAAAAGTGCATTGAAATAGATTGAAACTTTTTCTGCCGTTAACATTTTAATTTATATGAACCTTAACTTCTTTCGACTTCAAACCTGTTTATCCCATGATGATTTCTGTCAATAAATAAATACATTTTAATTCGGATAAATTGGGTAGAAACTGAAGGCAAGTTAATCCGACTTAATGCTGCGAGGCGGGGATGGGTGTTGAAGTCAATTTAATTCCTTCCATAAAGTATAATTGTCAACATTTTAATCCAGAACAATTCTATTTGACTCAAAGTGCATACAAGTCAATCATTTTAATCCATGTCAATGCACATCTTCTTACCGGGAGGGTAACGAAAGCAATTACCGAGGAGAAACCATTTTCCTAATAGCACGGAACGTTCCCAGAACGTGTAAAATGTCAGTTTATAACATGGATATCATATTATCGTATAGTATATGCGGTACTAAAAACAAAAAAATTATGTCTATTTCTATCCATCTTATACGGCTTACGAGATAATTGTTGTTGAAAATAACAATAACGGAAGGTTTCCCTAAGGTACCAGTAGAACGTTCCCAAGCTGTGAACATTTTACACGTTTCCGGAAGGTACCGTGCTATTAGGGTTGTCGAGGAAACAATAGATTTCTTCTAACCTCAATCTTAAATATGTCCTTTTTTTAGTTAAAAGTCATAAAATGAGTCATACGTAAGCTTCTAAATCACAAAAATTAAGTGAAAGTGAAAAAATATTAAAAATAGAAAGAATTTGATCTTCGACCTCGGACAATAGGATCTTCCTCGGTAATTGGTTCCGTTACCCTACTGTTTATTCATGCAAATAAGTGTTGACTGGTTTGAGCGGTGATAACATTGTATCTTTTGTTTTATCGGTTTTTAACTCTTTTTACACCAAGAAAAAATGTTTGTCTAGTATACTATTGATCGGATTTTTCAAACCCTTTTCTGCGATGATAACCATTTTTCTCAAATTGGCCCTTCTAAAATCAGAAACAAAATTAAATTCCACATTTTTTTGTATTTTTATGGACTAGGAAGAAAGCTTGGGATTTTCTCTTTAAGAAAATTGAGATTAAAAATGGGGATTTTATTATTTTATTCGCAAAGTAATGGTTGAGAGCATCGACGCGCGATTGCTCAAAAATAATTCAAAGCTTATTTTCATAAATAAAGAATAATAGTATCGTTTTTCAACATCAAACATCTTGATAGAAACAATCTAAGATTTTTTTTTAGAAAAAAAGGACCATCTTCTACAAAAAAATCAAATCTTTTCTTGACGTTTTTTGAATAACCGCACTACGGCTCTCGTATAAAAGTAGATCTTATTGCATGCAGAATAGAGATAAGGAGGCCAGAGTAGTCTCACTATATTCAAACATGAGTATTTTTCTGATCCTAAAATATCCGCCGTTAATGTTTTATTTTGATCGACAATTTGGCATACCAAAGATTAATGACATATTTGAGGCAATGTAAGGATGAATACATTTAAAGAGCTTTCCATAAACAAATACGCAAGCCAATTGCAGACGCTCCAACTTTACATTGGGCTACTGAAAGTGTGTTAAAGTATCTAACATATCGGAATTCTCTGTTCTTTTATACTTTCAGGGTACTCCATTAAAAACTAAAAAGCACTGGAGCGCAGTCACATGAGCTGACTTTACAATAAAACTGGAGCCCATTCGGGTACGTTTGGAACATGGGATTTTTCAAAATTTAGGCATGTTTATTTGATGTCGAGATGTTTGTTTTCATAAGAAGCTTAGGGGAAGTATATGCATGTATACTTCGGTATACATACAATTTCTTTTGAAGTATTTTTTTAAAAAGAAGACTTTTCATTAACATTTTATTCGTATTTTGAAAAATTGATTTTCGATTTGTGTATTGGGATTTTTTATAATAAATTTGGTTCATTTTTTATTTAAAAACCAACTTCACATTTTTGTTTAACTTTTCCTAAGTACCATTTTTTGTTATTTTCAGATTTGTCAAAGAAGGTTTTATATGTATATGCGCTCAAACTATCTGTAACTAATTTCTAGTCGGTAAGAATGATTTAAAAAATTGTTTATTACGTTATAAACATACGGCTGCGAAGTACTATGGTCGTATTCACTATATGGGTGTATCTATTTGTGCTCATTTTATGAGCATTATGCTTCCTCATAAGTATCAAATAAATTTGCTTCCTCATAGAGGGAGTTTTTCCCTAACATAAAAAAAATATGCTTTCAATATTTTTCAAGCTTATGTTTCTGTCTTTGCGAAAATTTTATTTTCAGAAAATCAGGGGGAACCATCAAAATGTCAATTGATGTGTTCTGTTACAATGCACAAGTTTTTAACCTACGGTAGTTTTATATTTTAAATTGAAACCTCATTGAAATAATGTAACTTTTCTTGATACTTTCTGAGTAGCTATTGATTAATCAATAATTGGCTTCGAAAGTTCGCGAATAGATCAATCCACGCTGTCTAAGACGTGAACAAATATATCACATACATTATAGTTGTATTCCCAATACTACAAAAGTTTTCCTTATATCAATAAGATGAACAATATATTTGTTAGATTTATAAAACGGTATTGCTAGATCATAAGAGGTCATAGAGGGTTCCTCAATAGGCCATTCGACGTGTCTCGAAGATGCAAACAAACACGCCACAGGCAGTACTGTAATACTCCTAATATAAATAAAGTTGTTCTCATATAAAGAGAATACACCAATTTTTTTTTTAACTTCATAAATCGGCACTGGTTGGTCATAAAAGGTTCACCAATAGGTCAATCCATGCTTCTCAAGGACGCGAACAAATACTTTACACGTAATATATGTCGTACTTTCAATATCAAAAAATATTTTTCTTTATACATACATGCAAAAACCTCGTTTGCCCACCGTTTACATACATCCAAAATGGCCGATTCCGCACTGTGCGCGAAAGCAATGAGCAAAATCCCCAACACCGATGACCAAAACGATGTCACCGGTTAGCAAAATGGTCTCCACGGTTACCAAAATATTTTGGCCAACGGTTGCCATCTAGCGTCGTAAACGGTTACTACGTTTTGGCCACCGCTTGCCATCTAGCGTCGTAAACGGTTACTATGCGAACATCATTTTGGGTGAGGTTGGGTTTATTTCGTTCGTGACAGTTTGTTTTCGTTCATTTTCGTTCAAGTAATTCGTTGCATGATGAGATTAAAGAGTTCATTGCAAGCTAAGGTGCAAACGGCAAAAAATCATAGAAATGGATTTCGCTGACGAAGACAGCATTTCAAGTTTCGATAACCTACAAAAAATGATAGAGGAAGCAGACAACATTGTGTTATTTTCAGGAAAGATAAACATTTTGGGAGTTATTTTGGTCCTTGCGGGGGGCCCTGCCCCCCGAACCCACAGCTGGGGCTTTGCCCCAGGTCGACAAAAGGGCCTTCGCCCTTCGGCTCAGCTTCGTTCGCCTCCGCCTCGCCTCGGGTTCACGCGGCGCCTTCATACTCGCAGTGACCAAAACGCCCGTTTGGCCTCTCGTATCGAAATATACTATTCTCATATAAACAGAATAAAACATTTTTTCTTGAATTCGTAGATTGGTAATGGTGAGTCATAAAAGGTTAATCAATAGGTCAATTAATTCGTCTCAATGACGCGAACAAATAGACTAAATATAATATTGTCGTATTTCGAATATTAAAAAAGTTTTTCTCATATAAACAAAATAAACCAGTCTTTGAAACTTCATAAATCGCTACTGGTATGTCAAAAAAGTTTCAACAATAGATCGATCGCTGCGTTTCAGAGACGAAAACAAATGAAGGGTAGAAATGCAAAAGGAGGCAAGCGCCAAATTTTCGAAATCGGGTTTATTAGCTCAAAAAATCAGATAAATTCTATTACACATGCCTGCCAAAGGATTTTTTTGGGGCATCATTTTTCAAAATTTGTGTTCTTGTGTTCACAGTCCGAGGAGCTTTTCTAACCACAAAGTAAAAAATCAAATTTCATTTTTCTCGACACTGGCTAATTATTTTTAATTACTATTGGGTCCCTTCCGTTCAGCACTGAATAACCCAATTCCTCATTTTTTGGAAATATGCAAAATTATTACTGCTATCGTCATTATTTTGAAGTTGAAATGTCAGTTTTACACCATTTCGAAGTCATAATTGGATTTTCAAATTTCGCGAAACTGCATGGTTTTTTTTCAAACAAAA
Organism: Andricus quercusramuli; assembly: GCA_932178445.1. Lineage (NCBI taxonomy): Eukaryota > Metazoa > Arthropoda > Insecta > Hymenoptera > Cynipidae > Andricus > Andricus quercusramuli. The sequence goes on along the minus strand of CAKNXH010064600.1, from coordinate 43,634 downwards.
TTCTTGGAAATCAATTCGTCCATTCAATAGCTAGAATTCAAATTTTTACTTTTTTCTTAAACTGCAAATTGACTCCACAATTAATGTTGAAAGATGTTAAAAGTCGATACGGACCCAAAATCTAACCTCGAAACATGACCTGTTTCATTCAATTTCTCGAAACGGAATAGCTTTCGTGAGCAAACTTTTTTTAGTTCGATAGATCATGAAAGTATCTCGAAAGTACTTCCTTATTTTTTTCTTAAATGGTCCCGCTGAATTTACAACATGTTTTTAGTCTCTCCTGAAAAAAGTGAAAAATGGCGCTTAACTCCTTTTGCAATTCTACCCTTCAAATACGCTAGATATCGTATTGTTTTATTTTTAATATCAAAACAGTTCTTCTTATATAAACTCATTAAAATTTTGTTTTTTAAATCTTTAAGTGAAAGAAAGAACTATTTGTAAATGGGCTATCTAGCTTAAAATACTATCAGACATGGATATCAATCCAAACTACACTTCATCCAAATGGTGAACAGAAAACAGTTACACACAAACAAACACACACACACACACGGACATTTTTTTAAAAAACTTTATCGAATTATATCAAAATATGTCAAAAAAGTATATTTGAAAATTAAGGTCATTACAAACCTCCCTCTATGAGGAAGCAAAATTAATGAACAAAAGTTCTTTTCGGGATTGGGAATGTTTAGCTCATTGAAATCCAGAGTTTAGGCATGAAATGTGAGAGAAATAGAAGTTTTATTGCTATTACTTGAAAATAGATGCTATTTGACAATTTGCGATGACTCTTTTATGGTGCTTTGTAAATTCCCAAAAATTATTATTTACACAATAAACCATTTTCATAAACAAATTCAGAGTTTGCTATTTTTCAGCAAATAGGCTTAATTTTTTTACGGAATCAACTGAGCATGTCTTTTCGATGAGTTTTTTTCATTATGTTTTGCAGATTCCCAAGAATCATGATTTATTCAAACAATTTTCGTAAAGAAATTCAGAGTTTGATTATTTTCAACGAACAGACTTAACTTTTTAACGAAATCAACTTACAAGAGAGACACTAGTTGACATACGAGATAGAAATCAGTTAAGATGGATCGGTCATCTTGAAAGAATGAAAGATGCACGACTAACCAAACAAGTGTATAAAGGTAAAGTACATGGCAGAATGCGCAGAGGTAGACCGCCGAAAGAATGGTTAGAATCTGTAAATGAGACACTAATTCGAAGAGACATAAGAAGCCATAGAAACACGAGAGCTTGCATGAAAAAATGCATGGTCGTAAAGGAAGCTAGAGTAGTATGCCAGGACAGAAAAGTGTGGCGACAAATAGTTTGTAAAGAGAGTAACAATAGAGTGAATGACGCCTGAAACAAAGACCTTGGATACAAATGGGTTCAAGTGGAGCCAAGTGTGAGGCTCTTCACTTGGGGTGATCGCTAGAGAGATTGATCAGCAACCTGGGTCGGAGCAGTGTTGCGGAACCTTACACCTATATACCTATATACCTGTACACCTATATAACTTATACCTATATACCTATCTAACTTATACCTATATACCCGGAGATATATTCCGGAGATTGTTTGATATGATACTTTGCAAATGTAAAAGAATTGATAATTATTCAAACAATTTTTATAAACAAATACAGAGTTTGGCTATCCTTCAACGAATAGGGTTAATTTTTTTACATAATTATCTAGAAATATCTTTCCGATGACATTTTTCTATGATGCTTTGCAAATTTCCAAAATTTGTTCATTATTTAAACAATTTTCATGAACAAAGTAAGATTTTGGTCAGTTTTCAAAGAATAGGCTCAATTTGTTTGCGGAAACAACAAAGAATGTATTTTCTAATTAATTTTTCCTACGATACTTTGCAAATATACAATAAAGATTAATTATTGAAACAATTTTCATAAACAAATTTAGAGTTTGGCTATTTTTTAGCTTAGATAAAAACATACATTCAGCTATAACCTTTTTAATAATAAGTACAACTTTTCTATCTGCAATATAATATTAAAATGAAAACCATTTGAACATTTTAAACAAATTCATTTTTATAAGAAAATATATGCACTATATATTCAATAAGAATTAGAAAAGGAATACAAATTTTAATATTGGTAAAAACTTTTGTTTTCATGAACTTCTGTTTTTTTTTTTTTTTTTTTTTTTTTTTTTTGCTAATTGCTTCCAGTACTTTAATAATCTCTTCCAGAAATACTCAATCCAAAATGTATCCGGTAATTTGTTATATCATTTACACAATAGGCTTTATTGCTTGAGGCGCCAGGGGTGGGACCTCACCCCCCCCCCCTCGCGCCTACATTACAACTAACTACTAACTATATTTCTATAAAAATTTGTACGCGCCATCATGTAAGATTGTTTTTCCAAAGCTGCATGCGAATGTTGAGAGTTGCACAATTATTTATTCGGCATCGTGAGAGGGTACCCATGTGAAGCCGTGTAAAAATAAAAGTTATGGAAGTAAAAGTTAATATCATGGTATTTTATCAGAAAAGTTTAGCAGCTAAGGTAAACTATGTGGCATTTTCGATATTCATAGGGCTTACGTGCATAAGGTGCTAATTTCAATATTAATTATCTCAATTTCGCAATAGTCGCAATCTTTCTAATTGCACAGGTCGTTAGATATCACTTTAATGAATCCATATTCTGCATTAGAAAAAATGTATAATGAACGCGATCCGAGAAAAGGGACCTACCAGGCAAAAGTGAAATTTTACAGGGCAAGCGATTGAAGAAATCCCGATCTCGAGCCGGCGAGGCAAAGGAGAAGTCTCAGAGGTGAATTCTGAGTCTTAAGTTTTCCCGTATATTTTCCTGCGCTGCAGAATTTTCGTTAATTTTTTTTTTCAAACCTAGAAAAAAATGATTTTTTACCATAAGTGTATTTGGACTTTATTATTTTTTTAACTATTCGATTGAATTAGAAAATCCATAAATAAATGTGTAATGCTTTTATTATTGAATTAAAAACCTTTTTCAAAATAAGAAATAACATCCAAATACACTTGTGGTGAAAAAGACGACTGTAAAAGTCTTGAATTGGAAAATTCCCTAATAAAATTCCCGAATAATAAAAATCCCGACAATGTCTAATATTGTCGAACATGAAAATTTCCGAATTGGAAGATTTCCGAATAATAAAATTCACGAGAGTTTCTAATATTACTGAATTTGAAATTTTCAGCAAAATAACATTCCTGAATTGGAAAAATTCCCTAATAATAAAATTCCCGAGAGTTTCTAATATTACTGAATTTGAAGATTCCTGCAAAATAACATTCCTGACTTGGAAAAATTCCCTAATAATAAAATTTGTGAATAGTAAAATTTCAGAATAATAAAATTTACGAATAATAAAATTCCGGAATTGAAATATTCCTGAATGATAACATTCACTGACAGTTTTCAATATTACCGAATTGAAAAATTCCCGACAGAAAATTTCCGAATTTTGAAATATCCGAACTAGAGAATTCCCAAATTTAAAAAATTTAAAAACTTTCTGTTATCAATATTATTTATTTATTTATTAAAAATACAATAATCAAATATTTTTATAAAAAAGTATTTTTAATGTTTAAACATTCTAGAATTATTGTTCAAATTTAAAATATTATGATTTTATATATTTATGTATACAGTATTTCATAAAACATATTACTTTCAAATTCGGTAATATTAGTAACTGTCGGCAATACAATTTTAGTATTTAGGATGTAACGCGTAGGTCAGGGGTCTCCAAAAGTAGATCCTGTATCTGCTAGCGATCCCAGGCCAGTAGGTCGGATCTACCAAGCTCTGACCCAGAGGGCGATGACTAAACGAGCGCAAGCTACCTGGGTTACCTTCCCCTTCCAGCGGGACCCTTACCCCTCTCACCCCCCTCGGTGCCGAGTGCGCGCCAGCGTCTGCCGTCGACCCATGTCAGCGGGGGGTCCTTTGTACTCATGAGGGATAAAATACAAAACATAAAGATTTTTTAATTTCGCAATTAGTAATTTGGAAATATTATATTCGAAATTTACGTTTCTTGGCGATACCAACGATATGTTACTTGACTTCGTAAGTTGAAAATTAGGAATGTTTATTAGGCCATATCCCGTTTTTTTCGGATTGCAACGCTCGGATCGACTAGTTTCTAGACAGATCGGCTATTTTCATTAAAAAAATTAATAATTAATTAATATAATTATTTGTTATATCCTAGAAGTCCAATATATAGATTATGCAGTCAATTAAAAATATAGACAAAGTTTTTGTACACAAAAAAATGAGTTTCCGCAGGTCTCTTGTACATACGCCGGGTGTCGAACTTCTGATGTGACTTCCTATATATTGTCCAAAATGAACAAAAAATTAACGTTTAGATGGCCGAGGTGTTAAGGCGACAGGAGCAAGTTACAACAATATATAGGAAGTCACATGAGAAGCTCGACACCCGGCGTATCTACAATAGACTTGCGGAAACTCATTTCTTCATTTTTTTGTGTACAAAAACTTTTTCTATATTTTTAATTGACTGAATAATCTATATATTGGACTCCTATGGTATAACAAATAATTATATTAATTAATTATTAATTTTTTAAATCAAAACAGCCGATTTGTCTAGAAACTAGTCGAGCCGAGCGTTACAATCCAAAAAACGCGATATGGCCTAATAAACATTCCTAATTTTCAACTTACGAAGTCAAGTAACATATCGTTGGTATCGTCAAGAAACGTAAATTTCGAATATAATATTTCCAAATTACTAATTGCAAAATTAAAAAATCTGTATGTTTTGTATTTTATCCCTCATGAGTACAAAGGACCCCCCGCTGACATGGGTCGACGGCAGACGCTGGCGCGCACTCGGCACCGAGGGGGGTGAGAGGGGTAAGGGTCCCGCTGGAAGGGGAAGGTAACCCAGGTAGCTTGCGCTCGTTTGGGCTGTACCCGACCTAGAACTGTCAAAATCCTTTACCTGATTCGAGCCGCTTGGAACCCTTTAAAGAAAAGGGTCCTCCATGTTCAAATTTCATAACTGAGCCCTTCCAACAGGGATTTTTTCCCGAGAGGTCATAAATTTTCTCTCAGTTTTCCTTCGAAAAAAAATGGTAGATCTTGAAAAAGGTCGTGCGATCCTGGGTCACGCTGCACCTGTCGATTGTGGAGACCCCAGGTGTAGGTATATACTACCTCTTATAAGAACAAACACTACATATAATACGAAATAACGTACAAATATTTGGTACTATACATTAAATAAGTATCCTTCTAATAAGCCACCCCCCGCGCGCCGAATATCCGCACAAAGCGAAGAGAAAGAAGACCTGTTCTCATAGCATAGAGTGGGGACCACCAGCCAATCATGGCATAGCGCGCTCGGCCTGCATGGACAGGCAGTTCAACCGAAGAGCGGTCTGTTTCGGTTCTTCACTTGCTTCTCAAGGCTCCGAGTGAGAGTACGTGCTAGGTTGCCCGCTCCAGAAAAGAGTAGTTGATAGGTAGGGTCTTGTCAAGTCCTGCAATAGTTTGTTTCACAACCATGGATAGGAGCTATCACAGTAAGTAAGATGATAATTTCTGATCTGGGACGATCAAAGTTGTAGCATGCTTTGCTCGTTGCCGTTTTTTTTCCAATATAAAAATTTAAATTCTTTTTCAATTTTGATGTCTTTTTTACTTTTTAAATTGAAATTTTCTCCTCCGCATTCGGAAAAGATGCGAAGCTCTCCTCGGGTTAATCTCGATAAACACTTGGCTTGTCAGCATCCTTTCCCAATCCGGGAAATTATTTTAATTTTCACGTGGCTTTCAGTTCTCTGGTGAGATTCGTCCCACCTAGGGCTTGTAAGTCGGTTGTGAATGAATATAATTTCTTAGAAAAGTTCCAATCAAAATAATTCACACGCTACACCTTCGTTTCTTGAGTGTAGTCCCGACGACTCCCTGACCTCAAAGGTTAGTTTTACCTAACTACCAACTCTTTAAACAGAAGAAAATTTTTTTTTGAAGAACTAATGAACACAAAAAAAATATAGAAGCCAAGTGCTCACCAATAAAGGTAGTTTTCAATTTTTAATGATGGTGAGTAGCACTGATTCTCTGACTTACAGAAGATGCTTGTAAGACTGAGATTTGCCAGAGAAGCAAAAAAATGCTTCATTAGATTAAAAAAAAATATTCAATAAAATAATTACCAGAACCTATTACTGCTTACTCGAAAATAAATCCATGATTAGTGCATATTAGTGTGTGAAGTAACAATTTCAACAATCTCATTTCTCTTTCGTTTGTTTTAGAGCAGAATTCGGTTATCGTAAAATCCTGGCAACGGTTCGTAAATGAATATTCTTTTTTTTTATATATTTAACGTGATTCGTCTTCAATTCAAACGCCTAAAGAGTTTGGTGATTCAGATTTCAAGAAACCCATACATAAATAAAAATATCCCGCGCGTTATCGCCTGTAACGATATTCTAAATAATATCAGAGTTTACCCTGGTATTTTGGTAAACAGAATTAGTAAACATAAAATAATTTAAAACGCGAAATGTTACAATGGCGCCCGAACAGGGACATGAAGGTTAAACATGAATCATCTAACTTCAACGGTCCGTATACGTATTGGGCGGTTAGTACTTGGATGGGTGACCGTCCGGGAATACTACTAACTACGTGCTGTTGGCATGTCGTGGGTGTGGTGAGCCCACACTTGTGGTTATTTTACTACAAGAAACTATCCACCTAGAAACACAACCCGAATCGGGTATTGTCACGCCTACCCCGAATAAAGGGAAATGGCTTAATGGTATACATACATATGGGGGGATATAAAAATATTAATACGATTAAACCCAAAGAATTAAAAATGTTATCGGAAGAAACGATTACAAGAAAATCAGAGGCAATTGATACTCTAAGTGCTAGCAAAAAGCAAAGATTTGTAGAATTAATTTTAGGACATAAGAATTTATTTAATAAAGAATCGGGGTTAATCAACGTATATCAACAAGAATGAAGGAAATGATCAACCATTCATTTGTCGTACGAACCTAGTGCTCATGGCCCTCTGTAAACGCGTAGGTAGAGAAATAAATTGCTTAATGAAGGCAGGTAAAATTAGACGTTCGAACAGTCCGTATATCAATCCTTTGGTTATGGTTAAAAAAAAGAATGGCGATATCCGGCTTTGTTTAGAAGCGAGACAATTGAATAACATATTAATAGGTGATAACAAATGTTCCGAACCTATGGATATGATTTTCCAAAGTTGCGCAGGCACAAAAATTATGTCGACACTCGATTTGGTAATGAGTTTCTGGCAAATTCCACTTCATCCAGAATCCTGCAAATATACATCTTTTCTCTTCAGGGGAAAATGTTACGAATTTTGCGTAACCCCTTTTGGTTTGAAAACCAGTACTGCCGCTTTAGTAAGGGGATTAGACTTCGCTCTCAGAGGAATAGCAGATTTTTTCATGAATTTCAATGATGACCCATCATGTGTATTCAAGGATGTAGATCAACATTTTTTTCATTTGGACATGCTTTTTCAACGCCTAGAAGAACACAACTTAATAATCAACATCGAAAAATCTAATTTCTTTTGCCAACAAGTTAAGTTCCTAGGATATATCAACCCAAATAGGGATTGAACCTGATCCTGACAAGGTCAAGGCAATTAAGGAAGATCATCGACCTAAGAAAGTTAAGGACTTATGGGGTCTTTTAGGTTTGATCAATGTTCAATGTACTGTGAACATATTCTTCTTTATTACACAGACTTAACGACGCCTTTCTTCTTTCCATCATAGAGCGCTTATCTTCTTGCAAACTTGCAAATTAATTGGTTCTAGGCTTAGGCACTGGATCTTAGCTATCCAGGACTATACATTCAATGTAGAGTACTACGAGGGAAACACACAAACCAAAAATATAGAAGCCAAATGCTCACCAATAAAGGTATTTTTTAATTTTTAACGATAGTAGCACTGATTCTCTGACTTACAGAAGATGCTTGTAAGACTGAGATTTGCCAGAGAAGCAAAAACATGCTTCATTAGATTAAAAAAAAAAATTCAACAAAATAATAAATAATAATATATAAATAATAATAATAAATCCATGAGTAGTGCATATTAGTGTGTGAAGTATCAATTTCAACAAGCTCATCTCTCTTTCGTTTGTTTTATAGCAGAATTCAGTTATCGTAAAATACCGGAAACGGTTCGTAAATGAATATTCTGTTTTTTTATTTACCCTGATTTATCTTCAATTCAAACGCCTAATGAGTTCGGTGATTCAGATTTCAAGGAGCCCAAACATAAAGAAAAATATCTTGCGCATTATCGCCTGTAATGATATTCTAAATAATATCAGGGTTTACTAGGCATTTTGGTAAACAGAATTAGTAAAGATAAAATAATTTAAAACGCGGAATGTTACAGGGAATTTTTCAATTCAAGATCTTTACGGGACGACTGAATGGCCAATAATGCCGAAAAATAAAATTCCCAAATTGGAAAATTCCCTGATAATAAAATTACAGAATAATCAAATTTACAAATAATCAAATTTACAAATAATCAAATTTACAAATAATAAAATTTCCGAATAATAAAATTCCCGAAAAATAAAATTCGGAATTTAAAAATTCCCGAATAATAAAATTCCCGGCAGAAAATTACCGAATATAAAATATCCGAACTAGAAAAATCTCGAGTTTAAACAATTCAAAAAATGTCTTTTATCAATATCAAATACTTTTATAAAAACAATTATTTTTCATATTTAAAGATTCTAAAATTATTGTTTAAATTTAAAACAACAATAATTTTTAAAAAATGTTCTGGATAAGAATTTTCTTCAATTATTGTTATTTTTAATTCGAACAATGATTTTAAAACCTTTGAACAATAAAAACATTTTTTGATAAAAATGTTTGATTATTGTTTTTTTAATAAATAAATAATATTTATTGAAACCCATTTTTTTAATTTTTCAAATTCAGGAATTCTATAATTCGAAAATTTTCTAGTTCGGGAATTTTTTGTCAGGAATTTTATTATTGGGTAATTTTCAATTTCGGTAATATTATAAATTGTCGGGATGTTTATTATTCGGCAATTTTCCAATTCGGTAATATTATGAACTGTTCGGGAATTTTATTATTTGAAAATTTTGGAATTTGGGAAATTAATAATTCGGGAATTTTCCAATTCAGAAATTTTACTGTGCCGGGAATGTTATTTTCCGGGATTTTTCATTCGTCCCATCATGATCCGAAAATCGATTTCTTGCCTAGAAGGTCCCTTTTCTCGGATCGCGTCACATAGAAAAATTAATTTATCCTTTAAAACTACAAGATCAGTTGCTTCTTGATTTATTCTTTATATCTAAATTTTACTACAATGATTGGGAAGAATCAAGCATTTGTTCAAATAAGTGGACTATTTGAAAAAAGTGGATTTAGTACTTATTTAAATAAAATTTCTGATAATTGGGGACTACTTTTCTCAAAGGTCTATTTCTCGAGGGCTCGGGTCCAGAAATGGTGCCTTCGATATTTTCGTTTATGAACCAATTGTCGATTACGAATTGCGAGAGCACGTTTTAGGTTACACCAAAATTAAACTTCATGATTATATGTAACAACTATTATATTTTAAATATTTATTAATTCAGGGAAGTATTATTATTATTATTATTATACCATTGAGCCATTTCCCTTTCGCGGTAAGCGTGACTTGCTCGGTTGGAAAATAGTAGTGTGTAGGTATAGTAGTGTTAGGTATAGATATTTTAGATTGATCTGAAACTCTCTTGTTATTTATTCAAATGACACGTTTATTCTGCAACACTGCTCTGACCCTGGTTGCTGATCAATCTCTCTAGCGCTCATCCCAAGTGAAGAGCCTCAAAAAGTTGTTATGTGTGGTTCCCCACTTGGGCCCATTAGTATCCAAGGTCTTTGTTTCAGGCGTCATTCACTGTATTGTCACTCTGTTTACGAGTACAAACTATTTTTCACCACACTTCTGTCCTGGCATACTACTGTAGCTTCCTTCACGTCCATTCATTTTTTCATGCAAGCTCTCGTGTTTCTATGGCTTCTTATGTCTCTTCGAATTAGTGTATCATTCACGGATTCTAACCATTCTTTCGGCGGTCTACCTCTGGGCATTCTGCCATTTACTTTACCTTTATAAACTTGTTTGGCCAGTCGTTCATCTTTCATTCTTCCAAGATGTTCGAACTATCTCAACTGATTTCTTTCCCATGTGTCAACTATTGGCTCTTTTGCACCACATTCTTCGAGGATTATCTCATTTCGGACTTTGTCCATCAGTGTTTTCCCGCATATTGTACGCAGAGGTTTCATGCCGATCGCGTTGATTTTACTCCTGTCCTTTTCTTGACAGGTCCATGTTTCGCTACCGTATAGTACAGTCGGTACGAAAATAGAGTTATGTATGGCCATTTAAGTTTTTTTGGATATGTTTTTATTTGTGAGGATGGACCCTGCTCTACCGATAACCTGCTTACCCTTATTTATGCGCCTATCTAACTCCCCATCTATTTTTCCGTCGCTAGTGAATAGGCTACCCTGATATACGTACTTGTCAACTTGTTCTAATCTTTCATCATTTAGGACAAAGTTGCACATTGTTTTCTCAGTTTTTCCTTCAAACACCATGATTTTTGTTTTACTTACGTTAATTTTGAGGCCCATGTTCTTCATTCTTGTATTAAGTTTATTCAACATTCTTTGCAAGTCCTCGATTGATTCTGCCATGACTGCCATTCACTGTTTCGAGATCTACACCTTCTTCGTCGAAGAGGGCCGTTCTTAGACACTTATCCATAAATATGATAAATAGCCATGAGGACATAACGCATCCTTGTTTCACGCCTTGCATAGTATCGAACTCATTCAGTCACTTATTTACCCTTACACTCGCTTTACTACCTGTATATATTGTTTGTATTGCTTGTAGGAGCCATCCATTGACTCCGTACTCTTTAAGGACTTCCCAAAGTTTACTTCTATTTACCTTGTCCAATGCTTTTTCCAGGTCAATAAATGCACAGAAAACTTACTTTCCTACTCTCAAGCTTTTTTCTGTGATCTGTCTTGAACTAAATATCTGATCTGTACATGACCTTCCTGGCATAAATTCACTTTGGACTTCCCATATCTTTTCTTCTGTAATTTTCATTACCCTGAAAATAAGAATTTTTGAGTATATTTTACTTACGGCACTTAGTAAGCTCTGTACTTATTGCAGTTACTTTTATCTCCCTTTCTTTTGTATATTCGTACGATAATCACTTTTCTCCAATCGCCTGGGATTTCTCCCATCTCGAAACATAAATTTATTAATTCGCACAACCTGTGAAGTATGAACTCGCCACCGTATTTAAGCATTTCAGCGCTAATACTGTCTACAACAGCAGCCTTACCGTTTTTTAAGTTTTTAATTATATCTCTAATCTCAGTGACACAGATTTTTTCAATTGGGTTTTCTAATGCATTATGTTCTATGTCGCAATTCTGTTGCCCTATATCTTCACCTCCTAGTAATTGTTTAAAAGAGTCTTTTAAAGCATTTAATATCCCGTCTATATCATATAGCACTTCACCTTTGCTATTTCTGATGCTGACAAATTCTGTACTTCGACTTTGGTGATTTATGCTGAGAAGGTCACCAGCCTTCAGCAGCGTTGTATTAGATAGGAGTTCATATGTTCCCATCTGCCGATTCCGGGCCCACCTCTAGGTAAAGAGCCAATTTTTTTTTCTTTTAACAAAGTTAATATAAATTGGTACATTAATCCCTGGAAATAATTTTTATGAAAATGACTTTAAATGTCTTTTATAGAAACATAATTTAAAAGAAGAATAGTCGCAAATACGAATTTGTATTCGTTCCTTCCAGCTGTAACTAAAACTCGTCTGTTCGTATTGAAAGTGGACGATACACTGAGATTTTATGTGCATGCACTTGAAAGTTTCAAATTACATTTTCGCCTGTTTTTAAAATTTAACCGCTGTGGTTCTCGAGAAAAATTGACAAAGACTTAGCGTCTGTTTGAAAGTATTTCTTGAAATCTCTTAAAAACACGGTAACAGTCCAAAATTTCGAAAACTCCTCGAAAAAATTTTATTTGATCTTGTTTATTTATTTATTTAAATAATTGTTATTATAGTTTGAACATTCGGTCGGACTATTATCAAGACTCTGGGATCTTGAAAAGAAAAACTTTTAGGTTTTTGGAAGTACCTATAATAAGTCATAAAAATTCTTTGGAATGCTGTGTAATTTGTGAAATGTTTGTGAGTAGATTTTTGAGGGGTATTCAAATTATCATAAAATTCCATGATATTTTGTGTTTCAAAAACTGAGAAAAGGAAAATGCTCCTTCGAAAACATATACACGGTGTCCCATTTTAATTTATGGATACAAATATATCTTAAAATACTCCATATATAAAAAAATGATTCAGACCAAAACTGTACAGTACATAGTCATTAAAGTACACAGTCATTTAAAGGTACTATTAATGTTGACCTTGAGGTCAATTTTCAAGGTCATTTGAGGGTCAGGTTGATTTTTTAAAATGGAAACCCCTATTTTTGACTCCGGATTTGAAAAGAGCGGAAAATTTTACGTCAAAAATGTCTTATGAGAAATTTGCTTCTGTGACCTTAGAAAGGTCAAATATCCAGGTAAAATGTCTATAAAGGGCCATATGCCCCTTTTTTAAATTAATTGGTTTTCTGAGAATAGCACACGTTCAAGACGCTTTTAACAAACCGATGGAATGTACAAGTGTGAACCACCTTCACCATCATGACCTGCAGGTAAATTGTCAAGGTCATTTAAAGGTTAAAAGTGAAAAAAAGTCTTTTGAAGAGAAGTCAAATGAAGGGTGCTTATTTACTGTGAGTCTCCTTGCCTCTCACGTTTGGGGAGATTGTTTACCGTGAGTCCCCTTGCCTCTCACAATGACTGTTATTGTTTCAATTACCCACGGAGTAATTGTTTCGAATTTTCTCCGTTGGCTTCAAGACATAAACTTAAACGTCTCTCGAAATTGCCCACAATTCTAAGCAAAGTTTCTCTAGGAATTGCCGCACAAGCTGTTCGAATTCGTTCATTCAGATTTTCTCGCGTCGTAACCCGTTGAGCAAAACCAACATTTTTAAGATATCCCCACCAAAAAAAATCAGGTGATGTAAAGTCTGGTGAGCAAGGGGGCCATTCAACTGAACCTCTCCGTCCGATTCACCTACCATTGTAATTGTTATTCAAAAACTCACGAACGATGCGTGCAAAGTGCGGCGGAGCAACATCTTGTTGAAGTCACATTCTTATCCTTGTTGCTAAGTGAACGTTCTCTAGTAGTCCAGGTAAGAAGTCTCTTAGCAACTCTCAGTAGGTATGTCTGTCTGTCAACGTTTGCGTCAAAAAAGTAGGGTCCCATTAAATAGCCATTTATTATTCCGCACCATACCATAAGACTTGATCGACGTTGATGATCCATAGGTCTGTACCAGTAGGAATTTTCTTCTGACCAATAATGACAATTATGTCTATTGAGCTGTCCGTCGCTGTAGAATTTAGCTTCACCAGAGAAAAGTACGTATCGAAAGAAACGAGGATCATTTTGTATCATTTGCAAAGCCCATTGGCAAAAATTAACACGGGCTAAAATATGATTTGGCCTTAAAGCCTGCGTTAGAGTGATATGATAGGGGTGGTAACTTACAACTCTAAGAATTCTTGAAGCTGTATTTCTTGGTATACCTATTTCTCTTTCAATCTGGCGAGTACAAATTTATGGATCAAGATGAACAGATGCTAGAATACTTAAAACACCTGCATCATTTTCGTCGTATTCATGATATCGGCGTTGACGAACAAGATGCCCATTACGAGCTCTTTGAGTTAAATTTATTATTGTCGAATAAGTAGGATGTCTTCTGCCTGGATACCGTTCAGCATAAAGTCGAGATGCAGCGGTGTAATTGTTATGACATTCCCCTACAAGTAATATTATGTCAACAATTTCAGCAGGTGGATAATCAGTCATACTGCAAAGTTTGTTTTACAACTTGCATAAAAACTTTAACTACACCAGAGACTCAATAGATGATCAATCTCGGGGGTTGCCTGAAAATAGCCTTATTCATATAGCGCGTACAGCGAAACGTAAACAGGCAGGGCCGCCTGCACCGTTTCCATAATATTGCGTAATATACTTCACTGCGGAGTAGTGAACTGCGTCCCTTCGGAGGCGGAGTCGCAACCGTCTCTCGCCCTGTCCCTGAGAAACTGCTGGGAACAGCAATTCTGGGAGTTCATATAACGCGTGCGATCGCGCGTTCAAATAGCGAGTCTCTGGTGTAGTAAATTAAGCTTTAATAATAAAAGCAAGTTTAAATAATGAACATACGATTAAAAAAAAAACGCACGAAAATCGAGAAACGCTGTAAATGTTCTGAGTACTATGCCAAAGCTTTTATTATTATTCTTTAAAAAGAGTAAACAATCCTATAAAAGTTCGATTATCGAAAGAAGATAACACAACACGCGACTAGTCTTTTCAACCGAAAAACAAAGCGGAGAATGAAGTGAGCGTCGTCGCTAACACAGTTGAAATGCCAAAACAAATCAATGCTTACACATACTATGAAGAAACATACGAAAATCGAGAAACGCCAAGATGGTGAAGGTGGTTCACACTTTTACATTCGATCGAGTTGTTGAAAGCATCTTGAACGTTTGCTATTCTCAGAAAACCAATTAATTTGAAAAAAGAGCATATGACCGTTTTTAAACACTTTACCTTGATATTTGACCTTTCTAAGGTCACAAAAGCAAATTTCTCATTAGACATTTTTGAATAGTACCTTTAATTGACCCCCTATGTACTGTACAGTTTTTGCCTGAATCATTTTTTTATAGATGGAGTATTTTAAGAGATATGTGCACCCATAAATTAAAATTGGAAACCGTGTATATTATACCATTAAGCCTTTTCCCTTCCGGGGTAGGCGTGACTTGCTCGGTTGGAAAGTAGTGAAATAGGTATATAGGTATGAGGTTGATCGGTATATGGGTATAGGGTGGATGGGTATGTAGGTGTTATGTATAGATGTTTTAGATTGATCTGAAGTTCTCGTGTTATTTATATAAATGACACGTGCACTCCGCAACACTGCTCCGACCCAGGTTGCTGATCAATCTCTCTAGCGATCACCCCAAGTGAGGAGCCTCACAAAATTGTTATGTATGGTTCCCCACTTGGGCCCATTAGTATCCAAGGTCTTTGTTTCAGGCATCATTCACTCTATTGTCACTCTGTTTATAAACTATTTGTCGCCACATATTTCTGTCCTGGCATACTACTCTAGCTTCATTCACGTCCATGCATGTTTTCATGCAGGCTCTTGTATTTCTATGGCTTCTTATGTCTCTTCGTATAAGTGTCTTATTCACAGATTCTAACCATTCTTTCGGCGGTCTACCTCTGGGCATTCTGCCATTTACTTTACCTTTATACACTTGCTTGGTCAGTCGTTCATCTTTCATTCTTTCAAGATGTCCGAACCACCTTAGCTGATTTCTTTCCCATATGTCAACTAGTGTCTCCCCTGTACCACATTCTTTGAGGATTGTCTCGTTTCGTACTTTGTCCATCAGTGTTTTCCCGCATATTATGCGCAGAGGTTTCATGCCGATCGCGTTGATTTTACTTCTGTCCTTTTCTTGACAGGTCCATGTCTCGCTACCGTATAGTACAGTCGGTACGAAAATAGAGATATGTATGGCCATTTTAGCTTTTTTTGATATGTTTTTATTTGTGAGGATGGACCCTGCTCTACCGATAACCTGCTTACCCTTATTTATGCGCCTATCTAATTCCCCATCTATTTTTCCGTCGTTAGTAAATAAACTACCTAGATATACGTACTTGTCAACTTGTTCTAATTTCTCATCATTTAGGACTATGTTGCATATTGTTTTCTCACTTTTTCCCACAAACACCATGACTTTCGTTTTATTCACGTTAATTTTGAGTTCCATGTTCTTCATGCTTGTATTAAGTTTATTCAACATTCTTTGCAAGTCTTCGACTGATTCTGCCATAAGAATCTTGTCATCTGCGAAAGCCACCCCACGTACCTTGACGGTTTGGAGATCTACACCTTTTTCGTCGAAGAGGGCAGTTCTAAGACACTTATCCATGAATATGATAAATAGCCACGAGGACATAATGCATCCTTGTTTCACGCCTTGCATAATATCGAACCATTCACTCTTTTTCCCATTTACCCTTACACTCGCTTTACTACCTGTATATATTGTTTTTATTGCTTGTAGGAGCCCTCCATTCACTCCATACTCTTTAAGGACTTCCCAAAGTTTACTTCTATTTACCGTGTCGAATGCTTTTTCTAGATCGATAAATGCACAGAAGACTTTCTTTCCTACTCTCAAACTTTTTTCTGCGACCTGTCTTAGGCTAAATATCTGATCTGTACATGATCTTCCTGGCATAAATCCACTTTGGACTTCCCATATTTTCTCTTCTGTAATTTCCATTACCCTATGGATAAGTATTTTTGAGTATATTTTACTTACGGTACTTAGTAGGCTGATACCTCTGTAATTACTGCAGTTGCTTTTATCTTCTTTTCTTTTGTATATTGGTACGATAATCGCTTTTCTCCAATCGTCTGGGACTTCTCCCGTTTCGATACATAAATTTATTAATTCGCACAACCTGTGAGGTATGTACTCGCCACCGCATTTAAGCATTTCAGCGCTAATATTGTCTATACCCGCAGCCTTACCTTTTTTCAAGTTCTTAATTATATCTCTGACCTCAGTGACACAGACTTTTTCAATTGGGTTTTCTAATGCATTATCTTCTATGTCGCAGTTTTGTTTTCCGATATCTTCACCTCCCAATAGTTCTTTGAAAGACTCTTTCAAAGCGTCTACTATTCCGTATATATCATATAGCATTTCGCCTTTGCTGTTTCTCATGCCAGCAAACTCTGTACTTTTACTTTCCTTCAACTGTTTATATAATAGTTTCATAATTCCTTCAAAGCAGTTTTTTATTTTATTCTCTTCTTCTGTTCTGATTTTCTCTTTACTCTCTTTGACTAGTCGTTTAACTTTCCTATTTTTGTGTCTGTAATCATTTTTAAGTCTAGTTCTCTCCTCATCGCTAATACCTGTCATGTTCAGCGTTTTATTGTGCGCTTCTTTCTTTTCTTTTTGGGCTGCCGCAATTTCATCGTTCCACCACGCATCGCCAGACTTTCTTCCTGCAACCGCTGTACCACATACTTCGGTCGCAGTTTTGACAATGACATCCCGTAATAAAGTCCACGCGCCCTCTATACCTGTATTGCTTATAAGCGCTTTCCACGTTGCCCTATCTATGCTTTCAGTTAACCTCTTTTTAAACTCTGTTTGCACTTCTTGTCTCTGTAAATTTTCAATTTTTATTCGTGTTTGTTTCGTTTTCTTTGTTTTCTTTGTTCTCCATCCCCGCCCTAAGTTTATTTTGCGGCTTAAGACGATCTGAAGGTACCACATCATACCTGGCGTCTTCGCGACCCTTCGCTATTGTCTTGCGCTGCATCACCCATACGACCGAGCTCGATGCTGGACAGAGCGCTGTGGTTCTCAACCGGCTGCTTCTTTATTACGCTTCAGTGATACATTTAAATTTAAATTGAAGCGTTAATGTGTCGTAATTTTTGGGTGACTGCACGTTACTTTAAGAAATTTGTTTATGATATTTATACTAAATTAAATGTCTTAATAAATGAATAATTATTTTTATTGAATAAGTCAATTTAATAAATAATTAAGTTTAATAAATAAGTGAATGAAATATATAATTAAACAAAAAGATTGGAGAGGGGGGAGAATTGCGTACAGAAACTTTTGTTCAGGAACAGATTTTAAAAACAGCACTTTTTGACAAATATGTATGGAGTCCAATTGCCAATGAAACATGCGGGTTTTTTTTTGTATATTAATTAGAGAAATTTGTAACTATTTTCATACTTTTCCAAAGAAGAATATTGTTTACAATCTAATATGTATCACAGTGGCTTTCCAGATACAATACATTCCAGAAAATTCTTAAACCGTAAAATTTAACAACTATCTACCTTACTGAATTTTCCGTAAGACTAACTAGTGGTGGGGTTGAGTGGGGGATCACCACCTAAAAAAAACGCGCCTTCGACTCGACCTCCATGGTGGTGCGGAACAGAGTTCATTAACTATGTTCATTTTAAATGTAACACTGCAACCTGTAACGTAATGCAGTAGCCTCCAGTTGAGAGCCATAGCGCCCCGTCCAGCTTCGAGATCCAGCCCAGCGCAAGACAATAGCGAAGGGTCGCTAAGGCGCCAGGTATGATGTGGTATCTTCAGATCGTCTTAAGCCTATTTTGCAGACTAAAAGGTAATGATCAGAATTGCATTCGGAACCCCTCATAACTCTTGTATCTTTAACTATTTCTCTTAATCTTTCATCCGCAATAACAAAGTCAATTATGCTGTGGCTATTTCCTTTACGCCAGGTGTACATGTGGATCATTTTATGTCTAAACCAAGTATTTGTAATAAATAGGCCCTTTTCTAAGCATAAGCTAACTAGCTTTTCCCCGTTATAATTTTTTCTTGTTGGATCTCCAAAATTACCTAGCACCCTTTCTGTATCCTGACGTTGGACACCGACCCATCCGTTCATATCTCCTAGCAGAATTATTCTTTCAGCTTGATCGCAAATACTTATTGTATAATTTAGAGTGTCCCAGAAGGCGTCCTTAACTTCCCTCGAATCGCCATCAACTGGTGCGTAGCACGCTATGGTAAATAATCTTCTGATTCCTACCTTTATTCTAGCCCACAGCAATCTGGGTGATACAAAATTATGCTCTGAGATGATGACTTGCTTTTTCATTTATAATTAAACCGAACCCTTGACTACGATGCGATTCGCTATCTACTCCTGACCATATTTCACAACCGCCTTTTAACACCCCATTTTCTATGTTTCTAAATTCGCAACCCTTTTTCTTTGTCTCAGGTACACAAAGAATATCTAGTTTCCTTACGTGCATAGTTTCTCGTAGTTCTCTTATCTTAAGATCATTCATTCCTCTAGCATTCCAAACACCCAGTCTCCATTCATCGCCGAGTCCATACCGAGGCTACTTTATTGTTTGTATTATTCATGTTTAGATTGTACTCCCAACTATCACCTGTATGCGCGAGATTTGTTTTGCGAGTCGAAATCATGTCCGAATCAAGCAGTGATTTGTCTTATGGTGGAGTCAAGCTGTAACGTCAGTCCCACCAAAACTTCTGTTACTGGGGGAGGGGGGATAAGGACATGAGAAAGGAAGCCGAGAGTCTCAATACACATACATATATAATGCACTTAAAAAATTTGTATCTATTTGAATTAAAAATCGTTAGATATAAGTGTGCGCCCCCCCCCCCCCCCCCCCGGCAAGCATAAATAGTTCGATTTTAAGAGACATCGTGACTTTTCACCAAAAGAGCTTCAATTTTTGTAACTTCAGCCAGAATGCATGGATTTCTCCGAATCTCCTGCAAGTGCTATTTTGAATCCTGTATAAATAACATAAGTGTTTCAAATTCTTTAAAAATCCATTAAATTACTGAAAATTAATATTTAGAAAAAAAAAATTCCGTAGAATCTTTTTAAATTCCCTTGGAATGCTTTAAAGTATTGGAATTTTATAAAATTTCCCATAATATCAAAAGTCCTTTAAAATATCTTGAAACTCAAAAGTTAATAGCAATTAAATAGGTTACTCCTCTTAAAAAGTAATTATTTCACTCTGGACCCGCCTCTTGTCTTCGAGGATCTCTACTAAAATCTCCTTAGTTTTTAAATTGCACTTTTAGTTTCGCGGTTTGAAATAATTTTTTATGAAAATGACTTTAAATGTCTTTTATGTAAATATACTTTTTCAAAATTTCATCTGCGTAGTAGATCCTATTTAATTATCAAATTTCTCTTTTATTTGAATTTTTTGGTTAAGTTGCTTTTTGGCCTATTGTCTTTTTACGCTCTCATCAGAGAAGGTATTAGATTTGTAACCCCCCCCCCCCCCTCACCGGTTTTGTCAAATGTCCACGTTTTGAGATCTCATAAACCCGAAAAACAGGTTATCGCGAATGTGTGTCTGTCAGTCTATCTGTCTATGTGTCTGTAGATTTTTAGACTTTTAGCACGATAACTTTCGATCGCGAAAACATAGCGCGGCGGTTTACACATCGCGTTCACTTTTTCCCCCTAATGATTAGAGATCTAAAACTTGTTGGAAAAATTCGTTGATCCCTAAGAAATATTTTTCTCACTGGAAGTTGACAAAATTCGAAATTCCCTCACAAAACTTTTTCGTTTGTATACATGCATCCAAGATTTCGAAGAAAACATTTTTAAACATTCACAACGCAAAAAGGTATTGCATCTTTTTGGCGAAAAATGTCTTTTTCATTAAATAACTAAAAAACGAAACAACCTTTGAATTTGGTTGCCATACAAAAAAGATGCACAATCAAATTCTCTTAAAGTATGGACTGTCAAAACTCAAACTTGATCAATTTTCAAAATTTGCTCCGCGGGCAATACTTTTCCACGTGTTCAAGCGCTAAGGTGGTTATTGCATCCGACCCTTTAACTATAACACTTTGCGACGTCATTGCAGATAATTGGACGTTCCACGGATTCTATTGTTTCCAACCTCTCTCTCGTGGGGGGCGAAAGGCATACATGTCACTGGTCACAGAAATCATTTTGGTCAAACCCCTACCCCTTTCCAACATCTTGTGGGGGCGGGAAGGCACCCCTGTGATAGTAACAGAAATAATTTTCAGCACACCCGTGATGGGCGGGAAGGAACCCCTATGACTGTTCACAGAAATAATGTCAGTCAAACCACTACCCCTTTCCCTCATCTCTTGGGGGTGGGATGGCACATTGTACCCCTGTGACTGGTCACAGAAATAATTTTCGCAAACCCCTACCCCTTCCAACATCTCACGACGGGCCGAGAGGGACCACTACCCCTTTCCATCATCTATTGGAGGGTGGGATGGCAAATAGTACTCCTGTGACTGGTCACAGAAATAATTTTCGTCGAAGCCCTACCCGTTTCCAACGTCTCATGGGGGTGGGAAGGCACTCATTTGAATGGTCACAGAAATAATGTTAGTCAAACCCCTACCCCTTTTTAACATCTCGTGGGGGCGAGAAGGCGCCCCTGTGACTGGTCACTGAAATAATGTTGGTCAAACCCTTACCCCATTCCAACGTCTCGTGGGGGTGGGAATGCACCCTTGCGACTGGTAACAGAAATAATGTTCGGCACAGCCCTAAATCTTTCCAACGTCTATCTAACGGCACGCGACAGAAAATATATATTTCATTTCCGTACAACATATTACAGAAAATTTATAATTTACTAATTACTTATATTTTTAAAAATGTAATATGTTCAATATTATCCAAATATACAAAATACAATCATTCTAAGGAAAATAATGTATTTTGTAATGACATTCCCCTTTAGAAGATTCTTCGTTATTAACTATCAACATTCACACAAGAAAAAGTCACATAGGTGCGCGCTTCGAGCGCGCGCATGACGATCTAGTTACAGTAAAACTCGTTCGATCGGGACGGACCGGGTCTCCACTTTCGATCACGCAGGTCGCAGAAACAAATCTTAGCTACACCTCTTGGTAGTGACGTATCTCAAAATGTTCAGGGCTTTAATCTTTGTCCGGCCGTTACAGGACGTTCAATTGTTGTACCTACAGCACTGACTTCCATCGTGTGGCGTCTGCAGCGACTCTGTGCGCATGCGCCTATCTATCATGGCTAGTGGAGAGGTTTAAGAGTGGAGACTACAGCCCACCGAGGATTTCGATGCGACGAGTTCGAATTGGACCGATCTTACTGTATTTTAACCCAACATTCAGGGTGCAGTCACTGCTGCTCCTTTTAAGGTCTTGATACTTCTCCTTTTCCTTCCCCTTAGCAGTAATGTTGTAGTCGGCCGTAGCCGAGATTTGGATCACGAATATAGATCGTTTCTCGAAATCCTGGAGAAAGATGTCAGGCCTGGAATGTATAATGGAGATTGAATGATTGACTATCTCCCTCGGAGCGTTCGGCAGGATAGGGTCGCGGCTTACCCCGTAAGAGCAAACTCTTTCGGTGCGCATTGTGTCTGTAGAGATACGTCATTCCCACGTGAGTGGGACACCTGGATAGTATGTGTTCCAGGTACTCAGCGTGTGCAATGACACGCTCTGGATCTATGGCTGGGAACTTCTTGGCGTAAAATGCGGTTACGGTATGTTAAGGTGGAACTGACAACATCCTGGCACGCGAAAATTAAACCATTCGTACCTCAATTAATTCCTGATGGAATTACCACGGAGGGTGCATACGCGCCAAGAACAGGGATAATGCTGGCACCGTAGCAGTCTAGCAAGTCATCCTTGAGTCTATCCGTCCACTCAGTCTGAGCGGTTTAGCAGTTCGTCGTCGTGTTTCCATCTAAATTATTTTCAGCGCCCCGAACGCTCTGTGAATTCGAAAGTTTTTAACCGCATCTACAACTTCTTGGTGGTTTCATTGTTGTTCCCAACTAGGGAAAGGTTTGATCCATTCTTCTTGAGCCCCGCATGCAAGGATAAGGCTGCATACTCTGGAAGGTCACCCGGTATTCCAGATTCACCGTTTAAGACACCTCACCCATATGCCATTCAGCTTTCGGCATGGTTGTTATGCCTCAGCTTGGGGATTTTTCCTTCAAGTCCATTCCTGGACAATTTTCCGCAACTGCTTATAAATCATTGTAACTGTATTCGAATACAGCGACTTCAGAACCAAAAGGAAACCCTTTATTCCAAAGGTTTAGTCATCACGAGTTAAGCTTCAACCATCAGATTCGGATTTTGCGACACCAAAAATATAAACATACACATTTTTCTGATGGTTTCATTCACCAAATCGACTTTTAGCTGTTTTTTATGATCTGATGGGATGAAGAAGATTCCACATTTGGACTCAACGAACGCACAAACCATTCAAACCATTCAAACCATTCAAACCATTTTGAAATAGAAATGTTTAATTTAGGATTCTTCAAAGTTTTTTTGATGAATGAAAAAATTATGGTCAGTTTGGTTTGGCTGTGAATACGAATATCAAATTCAAGCAGGTTAGGAGATGGGTATTCGAACTTGAAAAAAAAACATGTGATCGGAATTTTCGGTTTGAATATTTAGACTCAGTCGAAGAACTTCGTAAATTTAACTTCCTTTATTGGTATTTCATACTGTGCAATGTTTCTAATCTAGTAGTAACCCTACCTACAACCGACGGATTTCGCCGGGAACAGCTGCTAATCTGAAAAATTGCACCCGCTCCCAGCGAAATCGCGGTAAAATGTCAGCTGTAACCACGTCTCATGAACGTGAGATACATAGGTGGTTACAGTCTGCAACGAATTCAATACGATGATCCGGCAAAAGTCTCGTGCACCCTGAGGACACGGTGTGACCCAAGGACCGCCGCCTTCTGCATTTTCCCCCAAGTGTCTCAGCATTTTGTTGACACGAAGGGATGCTTTCCAGGTTATTAACCAGTGAAACCTTGGTACCTCCAAGAGCGCCGATCATCAGGACGATTACCTTAACAGAATATTCCGGGTAAAACCGTCGCAACTCCCTTATAAGGTCTTTATATGAGCACCTCAGACCAAAAGGAAGACTCCGCAGAGTCGTGTGGAAAAACAAAACAATTATCGTTGCGCTGTCTTACTCTTCAGGCATTCTGCGTAAGAGTTTCTCTTTCTAACGGTACTTGTCTCGTTTTTCCTCACGGCTCTGCGGAGTCTCTCTTTCGCTCTGACGTGATCATATATCTCTTTCTTTTCTTTCTTCTTGGCTATGGCGTTTTTTTCAGCTGGTACCGAAAATTCGATAACGAACATGGTTCGCTTCTCGACAACAAGGAGAACTATATCAGGCCTCGAGTGCGCAACAGAAACAATTGTCGAGAATATGAAGTTCCAGTATATGCGGCACTTCTCATTTTCGACAATTGACTCTATTTCCCTAGGAGCGTTTAGCGGAACGGTACTTGAGCTAATGCCGTAAGAGTGACAGAGATGGTAATAAAGCACTCTTAATGCCGCATTGTGCCTTTGGTTGTAGGTCGTTCCCGCATGAGTTGGACAACTAGATAGTATATATCCTAGATGCTCGGGGTGTGCATGACACGCTCTACAGCTATCATCGAGAATATCTTGACTCAAAATGTGAAGATGTTATGCTAAAATGGAAATGACACCGTCTTGACATGCCAAAATGAAGCCTTCCGTGCCCGACTTCAATCTGGGTGATTTGAGGAAAGCAAACGTTATCTCATACGACATAGACTGATTCTCCAAATTGTCGAGGAGCTGTTCGCGGAAGCTTTTCTCCTGTGCTTTGTTAATCCAGGCCTTCAAGAGTGTATACACGAGATGGATAATATTTCATGCATTTTACTCATCCCTGATATTGAAGTCAAGGGCGACTGTTTCAGCAGCCTCCTTCGCTCCTTTGTACAGAAACGCCCCTTTGCCCACTTCTTCATGTTTTCTGACCATTTTAAGAAGAGTGTATTGTCTATTGGTGACTATACGTGTTGTACCCAGAATAATCCTGTTGTGAAGACATTCAAGATTCAGTATTCCGCGACCATCTTGATGGCGTTAGATGTAAAGTCGCGGAACAGCAGATATAAGGTGCATGCTTTGTTCACGTGCACAACCTTTCGGGACCCGATATCAAGGGATCTGAGCTCGTCCTTCGTCCATAGAACCACTCCAAATGAAAAGTGTACTACCGGGACGGCAAGCATGTTCGTCGCAGATATTTTGTTCCTCGACGACAGTTCAGAAGACGAAATTCGTTGGGTGAGACGTTTCTATTTGCATCGGAGAGTATCCTTAATAGATGTCACGTCCTGAATGCGGCTCTGTGACACGCCCTGGTATGTATAGGTCTCTTCAGCGCCAAGGTGTCGTATATCGCTTCTGTCGACGAGCTCAGGGTCTTCCGGGATGCCATTAAGTTTTCCTTTCTTCAAATAAACCTTGGCGCATTTTTCTAACCCGCACAACATTCTAATCTCTTGAGTGTACTCTTTGACAATGTCTAGAGCTAGTTGTAGTTTCTCTTTATTTTTAGCATAGATCTCAAGATCATCCAGGTTTGACGCAGAGGTACCCTTCTGAATGGCGAAGTGCGAGAGATAGTGGAAATTATGTGAGGCAGTTGTCGCCCTGAAAAACAGCTCTCTGAAAGGTGACACTGTTAGTTTTCACACGATGTTTTCCAGATGATATACTAAATCTGATTTTCCGAAGCGGCATCAATCTCTCTATGCACCCCACGATGTGTGGATGAACCTTTAAGCTTTCCAACAGACAGATGATAAGTATATGGGAGATTGAATCGAAAGCCTTCCGGTAATCAATCCAGGCCATCGAAAGGTAACGCTGATAGGATGTTGCGTCTCTACATACACATCTATCGATAAGCAGGTTCTCCCGACATCCTGCTACGCCTTTCTTTGGGTAGTGATAGGTGGGCCTCGTAGACTTCTTTCCAAAATGCTTCGACCTCCTCTGGTTTGGGCGGATGGTCGACAGTAATTGGAGGATCTTGGAAGAGTTTATATGGGTCAGATAAAAACTGTTGATTATCTCTGACACACCCCTCTCTCCGTCTAGACTTCTCCTAGCCTTAGATAGTACTCGTATTCTATCAACAATATGCTGCCTGATGGTCAGTAGCTTTGACTTCTTGATTGTGTGATGACGGATCCGCAGTTCACGCGCAAACTTTTGAACCTTGGCAGTGAAAGTCCTGCCAGATGTTATGTAGTTAATCACACACTGAATGCGGGACGCGTACTGTCTTGCCCAGCCTATCTTTGTGCTGAGTTGATGTATTCGTCTTAAGATCTTATGATCAACCGTTTGTTTTGTTTTTCGATTTCCATCTGCTAAAGTTCTCGCTGCATTATACACACTACAATTGATGGTCCAGGGGTCGGATTCTTCGGAAAAATCTCCACGAAGCTCGTTATTCAGTTCAGCCAGATCTTTCGGCTTGAGAGAGACCTGAATTTGATGTTTCTCAGGGTCCTGAAGCATCACTCTTCTTCTATTCCAATAGATGCCTGCTCGCGA
Organism: Andricus quercusramuli; assembly: GCA_932178445.1. NCBI lineage: Eukaryota > Metazoa > Arthropoda > Insecta > Hymenoptera > Cynipidae > Andricus > Andricus quercusramuli. Next base: position 17,253 of record CAKNXH010064600.1, on the reverse strand, counting down.
TTGGTCTCAGTGTCGCCTCTCTTTCTCTTTTACGTATGTTGTAGTAATTCTCTTACGATCCGAAGGGGAAATGTCTATGAAACTAATCCAAAAAGTGGCGCCCCGATCAGGTAGGCTGGCGTTTGCATTGAATTTCATTGAGAAGAAGCAAAAATAATTAAAAACTTAATGCTGTTTACAGATGAACAGAAAAAATGTGAATAGTTTGATACGAATAAAATTTAATTTTGGAATGCATTTTGAAAGCATCATAAAAATAGTAATATATAGGACCTTAATGACAAAAATATTTAAAACAACTACATGATCAGAAGCATTATTTAAAAATATATCTCTCATGTTCAATATGAAAATAATAATAGTTAAAATATTTAAAGCTATATTTTAAATTGCATAGTGAAGAATCTTCAAACCTTTAAACTCTACAAAATTACAAATTTTGGAGGAGATACGAGGAACACATGACATTTTTCTACGTTGCTGTCATAACCTGACTAGCAACCAAGACTTACACATTTACGAATTATGTTTTCCGCACTCATTAAGAAAAAAAAACAAGTTTTACCAAAATTAAAACATTCACTAGGCTACACATTTTTAAAAATACTTTTCAAAACAAAAGTCAAGACTACCTGACCGATCGCCGCCTGTGGGATTAGTTACATAACCATTTCCCCTCCGGATCGTAAGAGAACAGAAAAGTGGGGGTGATGCATTAATCGAGGTAAAAAATAAACTGGTCAACATAATTTAAACTGTTCAAAATTGATTATATTGATAAAAAGTCCAAAATATCCTTTACGGTCACCAGCGGGCATATCAAATGTAATTTTCAATACAAAAGCCCATGAAGGTTAACTAATCAAATGGACATTAAAATGAAGCCTGCAACATTCGACAATCCTAGTTATTCACAGCCTCGAGAATATTGAACATTCGTAATGAACAAAATGTAAAGGTAATCGGATTTTCCTTTTTGGTCTAACACGTTTTTCACTTGAAACAGAGTATTTTTCAGGATCAGTTTTTTTCGCTGTTGGCTCTTCTTTCGTGTCGTCGCCTTGCTGTGACTCGGCTTCTCGTATTGTGGTTTCATTATCGTAGTCAATATCCGTCACATTATCTTCTTCGTAGTCGTCATCCTCAAGGGCTGGTTTCCAGATCTTCAACTGGCTAACGTGAGCCGTGCTAGTGAATTCAAGATCCTGCTTGTCTGTCTCAAGGTCCATGATGCCAAAAGTGCCATTCGGATAAATACGATAGACCACCAAGGAACCTCTCAATCGCTCTTGGACTTTGATGGGCTCTCTAGTTGATGCCAGCTTGACATTCATTAATACAATATCGCCGACGTCGTACCTTACGCGGTTCAGTTGATTTTTATTATACCGGCATTTGTATTTTACATATTCTTCTATTTGTCTATTTCAAGCTTCGTCTTGAAGTTTCTCAGGGCGATCATATATCTCCGAAGTGTTCAGTTCACGTAGAAATCCTTCATCGTTTTGTGGTTGAAATCCTTACAGGAGCTCAAAAGGAGCCTTCCCAGTAGATGTATTAAAGGCTTTATTTGGATCTCGAGCCATTCTTCGCAATTGTTGGTCCCAGTTACAATTATGCGAACCCATAAGGTGGAGAATTACTTCGGTTGTTTTCCTATCTTTAGTCGCTTCCAGGCGTAGGAACTTCGTATGATTGTCCGTTATTACGCGTACATGTTTATTTCCTTCAGACGTAGGATCCAACGGACCCAAATGGTTCATGTGGACAACATCAAAAGGAATTCAACAAGGTGGTATTTGGTGAAGTTCCCCTGGTTGACAACCTCGCACAGTTTTGCTCTTCATGCATGTTAAACATGCCTTGATGTGCTGTCTCAGATCTCTTCTCATTCCGGGAAGGAACAGTGATGACCCATTTTTTGAACCATGCGTTTCAAGCCAGTGTGTCCTCCCGAATTGTGGAATCGTATTGTCAATCACTTTCGTAAAGCCTTGCGTATCGCAGTAGAAAAAGACGATCTTCTTGTTAATATAAAACTCCGGAATACAGCTCGTAACCTGCGACGTCGTTATTCTCAGTCTTTGATAGTTTATTTTCGGTTTTGAGTAAAAATGCTCTTTTCTGTTTCAGCAACTCGTCGAAATATTGACATCACGTTATTTTTCCTTCATTAGTGTTAACACTAATATTGTTAATGGAACCTCGGCGATTTTCTCTGCTGATTTCTCATAGTCATCTTGCACTGGGGCACGATTCAACGCATCCACGTAAACCATCTTCGCGTCACAAAGGAGAGACACTCACACGCCTCTACCACCACTCCCGCTCCCCAGAAGAAATAGTGGTGGACGCGGAACATGTGTTCCCGGTAGGAATTTCCTCTAGCTGGGCATGTCTGATCTATAGACCTGAATAATAATTTGTCATTTAGGTGAAATGTGCCCTCGATTCTTAACTGTTATTGCTACTAACAAATTATCAAATATATAGTCTGTGGTAGCTGTTTTACACAGAAATAAGATTTTTTCCCCTGATACAAATTTAAGATTCATTATGGAGTAAGTTTGAAAATAAATTGATTTAAATTTAAAAAACTACTATTTTCAATGAGTAATTATTTATAAAAAAATACTGAGAGTAACTAGTTTTAGAATTTGTTCACAATTTATGTTATTAATAATAAGAAGGGTCTGCCGCTTTTAATTTTCTGAGCTTGTCAATCACTTTAAAGCATATTTTTAATTGGTTTTATGAATAAAAAAAACACAATATTTACCTATTCAAGAAACGCTGAAATTAATATGTATTCAATGATTTTTCAAAATAACAATTAAGAGTCAGCGATACATTTTCTTAACGCAATATTACTATTCGGTTATTTGGAATATTTTTTTTGTAGAAAAAATCAACAATAACAATGAAGAGTCAATGACACACTTTCTTAATCTAATATTTATTTAGTTGTCTGAAATATTGTTTATGAAAAAAAAAAAAATTTTCTATGTTAGAGTGAATATTTTTGGAAAATTGTTTATAAATTATATTGATTACAATAAGAAATTTTTAATATTCATAAATTCTATTATTATTAATAAATTTGAAACATATTTTTAATTTAACAAAATCTTTACCTATGTAAAAAATATAAAAATAGCAGGGTGGGGGTAAAGCAGGGTGGAGGAGTATTAAAGGTGCTGTACTGGAACGTAGCAGGGGTAAAGAAGGAAGATGAGGATTTCTGGAGGCATATCCAGGAGTTTGATGTTGTGGGACTGGTAGAGACATGGGTAGAGAGAAAAAATAGGACAGGAGAGAGCCAAGGCTGCCAAGGTGGAGGCTCCAGAGTGTCAGAGTGAGGAAGAAAGTAAGGGCTAGTGGGGGAATTATAACGGGGGCGAGGGATGTATTAGAGCAGGCCTGCCTACATAGGGGAAAGCAACTCAATCGCAACATGTTTGAGTTCCACCCCCACTCCCCTCTTCTCAGGTCCAGAGGCTTGGGGGCTGGTCGCCCTCGTGAAGTTGAATGAGTAGAGGTCGGTGGTGGTGTTAAAATCCCATCTGGAAAATGAGCGATTTTCCCTTATCTGGGCAGGCCTGGATTAAAGGAAGATGTTCATGGAGAGGGAGAGGGCGTGCAAATGAGGGCAGTGAAGATAGGAGGGGTAAAGTGTAAGTTTGTGACAGTGTGCAATAATGATGGGATGAAAAGGATTTAATATAGGGTCATGAATATGCAAAGGTGGGAGGAGACGGAGAGATTCACAGTGGAAGGGAGGGTAGTAGAAGGCAATGGGGGGAAGAAGTGTCGATGGGGATGATGAGCTGGATGAGTGAGGCGATAAAGAAGTATCAGGAGCAGTTAGGGAAGGTACGCTTTGAAGGGGAGTCGGTAGAAGAGATATGGTAGGATTTGAAAGACAAAGTGAAAGGGTATGTGCGGAAGAAGGTATTTTGAAAGAAGAAAGGAATGGTGAAGTCGTGGTGGGATAGGTTATGTAAAAAGATTAAAGGGAAGCTGAAGAGGAATTACAAGAAGTGGAAAGAGGGAACAGCGAAAAGGGAGGAGTACGTAGAAATGAGGATGGTGTTTAGGTTGATGTGTAAGAAGAAAGAACAGGAAAATGGAGAATGATCTTGAAGAGGAGTTGGGAAGTATTAAGACAGAGGGGGATGTGTGGAAGCGAGAAGATAGGGAGTGAAGAGTGCAGGGAATTTATTCAAGAATCGTTTCAGGGCTCAGATTCACGGAGGAGAGATGTTGGAATAGAAGAAAGAGGGGGGCAGAGGTTGCAAATACCTAACTACTTGTTTAAATGTTGAACTACTTTGTTAAAAATTAATTTTTTCGCTGGACATGCATAATTTTTGTTACTTTTTGTTCACAATTCATATCATTGCTACAAAATTGAACTATTTTCTGAAAATTTTTTCATTTTCAGTTGAAACTTAAATGATTTCGTTAAAAATCCGTATTTTTTGGTATACAATAATTCTTAGTCTTTAAAAATTAATATTTTGTATTGAAACTTTCACTGTTTTGTCAAAACTTAATCTACTTTCTTTAAAAAGTGAACCATTTTTTTAAAAAGTATCCTTTTTGGTTGAAAAGTAAACTGTTTCGTAATAAATTCATCTCTGTTGCTAAGTATTTTGCTGAAAATTCTGTTTTTTTGTCGAAATTAAATTTTTTAACTGAAAATTCAACTATTCCATATATCGTGAAAAGTTTATCTTTCATGATTATAAATTCATCTATTTCGTTAAAATTTCTTCTTTTTTTTTGTAGGAAATTCATGTTTCTTATTTGAAAATTCATCTCTTTGATTGAAAAGTTGACTATGATGTTGAAACATCAACCTCATTCAACTGTTTTGTTGATGATTCATGTATTTTGTTGAAAATTCGTCTTCTTGGTATAAAATTAATACTCTTCTTCCTTAAGAATTAAACAGTTAAGTTTAAAATTTATTTATTTTGTTTGAAAGTCGTGTTTTTCGTTTAAAAATTAAAATATGCAGATGGAAAATCATGTTTTTGCTTCCTCATAGAGGAAGCTTTGTAATGGTAACATTTTTCAAAAAAATTTAATTCCTTTAATTAAACCCTCCCTAATTTAAAAATGTCTAATACAATGTTCTAAGCAATTGTCCGGATGTGTGTGTGTGTGTGTGTGTGCGTGTTTGTGTGTGTGGATGTCACGCTTTTTGTGAACACGATAACTAGAAAACGGTTGCGAATAAATTGATGAAATTTGGAGAGCTTATTTTACTTACTAATATCTTGAAACTGACCAAAGGATTTCTAAAAATATTTATTGCATTTTTTTAAAGCAATAAATAAGATGTTAAAAATCGGTTTTTTATAGTAAATCTTTTTTCATTCGCATAATTCAAAGTTGATGCAACAATATAAAAGATTCCTTGGTTCGAGACGAATCGATTGACCTATAATATCAATACATTTTATTGAAGAGTAGAGAA